>JAQQZT010000006.1:13881052-13901675 GCA_030068275.1 Clarias platycephalus | reverse complement strand
CTGAGCATGTGCCTATAGTATCTTAATTTTTAAGGCCAAATCTGTCATCTGTTTTTGTTAATAAACTATACTTTAAATAATCATAGATAGTAGATAGTGTGTGTTTTCTTCAATTATTTTAAAATCAAGTAATGCACCCTTCATTCAAAAATCTCTCACTTATAATATGTGAGCAAATTTACTGTACAAAACTTGTCAGTGAACTATGAGGGCAAAATTTTTAAAAAAATAATCGTTCATTAATCGTAATCGAGTTAAAATGTTCAATTAATCGAGATTTTGATTTTATGCCCAGCCCTACTTCAGGTTTAAAATTTTTATACTCATTTATAGTCTTAATTCAAAGACAAGTGTCTACACGTGTTTGTGTATTTTAGTGTAATGTTGAGATCTTACCTGGCAATAAATAAGCAAAGCAAGTAGACCTGGTCTGCTCCTGCTAGCAACATTACTATACTAAGAGCCAGTTTCAAAATGAAGAGGCCACGGACAACGCGGTAGACACCCAGTTTTTGACTTAATGTAAGAAAGTAAAGGTTGTTGACATGGGGAGCTATGTAAGAAATGCCTGTGAATTTTAAACAAAAAAAAATCAATAAAAATTCATAGCATATACAGTACATACTTATGAAAGCAATGGACATGTCAACACAAACAACAATTTTCAGTATAAGTTCTTATTACATATCTAAATATTAATGAGCATACACTATTGTGAAATGAATTGTCCAACTTAAAAATTCCAGAAGAATATAAAATCTCAACTGCATCAAGCTAGCTCCACAATAAGCAGCCCATGGGCAAAGTAATGCAGCACATTACCTTGCCCATGGTAGAGCTTAGGATATGAACAGTATTTTAATAAGGCAAATGTTCCATAAGGGTCACATGCTCTTACCCAGCAGAAAGGAGCCAGTGGAGGCAGAGATCCGGTCGGATAAGAGGTGCTCAAGAAACAGAGGAAAAAAGTTGCTGTTGAAGTGGCAGTGAAACACCTGTAAAGTAATAAAGCGAGATGTTGCAATTACTGCAAATTTAAAAATCAGGAATAGACAAAAATCACAATTCTGGATCCAAAAACAATATTTACCTGCACCAGATTCATAGAAACAAACCACATAAAATTCTTGTGACGGGAGAGCTGCTTCAAATACTCGCCAAGAGTGATGGGCTTCTCAGTCTGAGCAAGAGGAACCTGGCCAACACGCAATCTGAGAAAAATGGAATGAGAGTAATAAAAATGAGAGAGGGAGGTAACAAGTTTTTCAAGGCAATTTCAATCTCTTGTGCTCACAAAGAGAAGCTCATAGGGGACTGGGACAGGTTTGCAATTTGAGAGGTCTTTTCTCATACATTTGGCTGTGAGGCAAACCAAGTCCTCTGCTTTTTCAAGAACACAGAACCCACAATTTTATTACACTACATGAGCAAGCTATAAACCTACAGCAATGACAAAGATGTGTAAAGCTAAACTGTAGAACCAAACAACTCTAGTGGAAAACAGTAAAAAAAAAAAAAAAAAAACAGGGGGACAATTCTGTATTTAATGGATTCCACAGTTTTTCACATTCTTTGTTAGTGTAACACAGACTTTTTGGTTGGGGAAAAATCTAGAAATGTAGAAAATGGTTGCCCTGCTATTCTAGATATTTTTTGCTTGAAACAGTTAATTAGGTATCTAATCAGCACTTTTCAACATTTTTCTAAATACTATTTTAATGACTAAAGGTTAAAGTGACATTTTATGACTGCTCTAGACCAGTGGTTCTGAAAAGATATAACCTTGTATAATAACTGTTAATGGGTTGTGATTTCCACCACTGGAACAGAATAATGAAAATCATAGACCCCTGACTTTGCGAACCACTGTGCTAAGCAACATGAAAATGTTTATTATAGTGCTGATTTAAAAAAAAAAAAAAAAAAAAAGGGAACATACTCCTTGAGCAATGCCTCTTCTTCATTCTTGCATGATTTAACCTCATTTTGGAACCTGTGGCGCAAAATTCGAGATACCACAGCAAAGCCCAGCAATGACAGAGCAGCTAGTGCTACACAAAAAAGCCTGAACAACATAAAGTCCTCTTTGTCCCAGAATGAGTACGACAGGAAAACAGACAGTGAGCCCAGGGCACTGAAAAGGGAGCTGTGGAAGTTTAGGCGTGTGCGCTCATTTGCAGACACAGCCAGGTCAGCCAGCAGGGCATTGTGGTTGAGGTCCACTAGTGTGAGAAATCCATCATAAAGGCACAGGCAGATGAGGAACTGCAGACCAGGGTGGGCCCAGGCCACCCAGAAAGCCAGGAAGGAAAGCGCAAAAAGTGGACCATTCCTGGAGAGGGACTGGAGGCGTTTCAACACCACTTCAGGTGAAGAGATCTGAGATCCAGACCTGAGTAATCAAACAAAGACATACAAAATAAAGCTCTTAAATATTGAAACAAAATGGCTGTCGGGGGTTAATGTATTTTTTTCTATTACTGTTTAAACATTTAGATGTTCAGTTGTACTTTAAATTCAAGTGTAATCTATTTAGAGTGAACAAGGAAGTCCTTACTGAGTGGTGCTAAGAAAAGAGCGGTCACTCAGCCAGCCAAAGAGAGGGTCATTCAGGCTGTTCCATATCAGGAACACAGTCTGTGTGAGCCACAAACATGTAATCACCAAATGACTCATCTAATATGATTTTTTTTTGTACTTTATGCCATGTATTTGTCTACATAAGCAACAGAATAAACTCTCTTACCTCTCCCACCCAGAAGGAAAGTTTGTCTATTTTGTAAACTGACACAAAAGTGTCAACATAATAAAGCAGGAAGACATTATGGAGAATAGAGACAAAAAGGGCAAGGGAGCCATACAGCACAGCTGTGGAGGCACCCAGGCAACAGTTCCACACCCTCCTTCCCATCTCTTTTTACATTCTCTTGTACTATCTCTGCTTTTCCTCCACCAGCAGGTTTTCTCATCCCACAAGGCAGGCAGGATACGGTCATCCTCCTAGATGAGAATCCTGTATAAAAATTAAAAATAAAAACACACATGCACTGTACTGTAGCTTAAATATGTGACAACTTTGATGTATTTAGCATACAGCATGTAATGAAATGAAATTCATGACAGAAGTACAAAAGTGGTTGTGGTGAAATATGGTAAAACAAACAAAACTGTTAATATACAGGAAAAAGTCCAGGTTACTTCAAGATCACTTTTACAGAGATTTTCTCTAATTATTTGAACCCATGTTCTGCACAAGCCCTGATCATGGTGACTGTCATCATAAGTAGAAAGTAGTCATTTTATATAATTGTAGGTTTAGCGTTAAAGGACCTTCATAATTGTATCTGAACTTGACAACCCAGTATCTCAAAGTTGTTATTGGCCAAAATTGTATTGGGGTCGTGGTATACAGCGTTACAGTTAATAATCTTAAAAGGCTGCTGTAATTGCAAAGAGAACACCTGGATTTACATAAGTGAGACATCAAGTGAAATAAAGTGCTAATATTTACACATCTGCTACATGAAAGTGAGCTATTTAAATGTCAGAGGCACAGCACTAATGATAATAAAAACACAAGAACTCACTGGACAGTCAAATCTTTCTGCTACCCATCAAATTGAGTTTTTTTTTCTCTCTCCATAAGTCTCAGTAACAAGTGATTTTGTTCTGGCCAGACAGCGATTTAGTGCTAATCTGTTAAGTTCTCATTGCATCATGTGTGTGGAAATGCTCTTACGTTAACTATTAAACATTGCTGTGATTTCTATAACTCCATCAAGCTGATTATAGTTGTTCATGACTTTTTCAAACACATATTTTCTGCAAATATCACCACTATTCTTCCAGGTTTTAATAATGTTTTGAACAGTTCCGAACTCAATTTCAGTCATTTCAGCAATGTCCTTAGTTGTTTTCTTTGTTTGATGTAGGCCAAACCTTTGAGCCTTCTGAAACGCAGTAACAACATTTTCCACAACCATGGGATACATCATTGGACATGATTGTTTAAGAAATGAGAAGCTACGTACTGCATTAGTTAGCATTAAAAGAATTGACGACAGTTAAAACACACTGCACTGATAACCAATCAAAAACTCTTAAATATTTGTTATTTAAATCCAAATTGCAACTTTTTTTGCTAAACTATATTGCGAATATTGTGTTTTGCATAGTTTCCATATTGTACACTTGCGCATTGTACGCACTGCATATTGTACACTTAATATATTATCCATCTTACATATGCACATTAAACATTGTATACATTACATTTTATACATTACTGTATTCGTATATTTTTATACAACCTTTTTTTTTGGCCATGAAGTGTACGTATTAGATATTCTTATGATGCTAGTAAATTGAACAACATTGATTATATATTATTTATCAGTAAAATGATGACGGAACCATGGGCACCCAAGACTCATCTCTATGCCTGTGTGGAGCCAACAGTCAGCGCGTTTGGTCAGATTACATGAGAAAACAATATAGCACAAATTGCTGAACAATGTCATTGCTGGCCACGACAGAAAAGTAACAGAACAATTGAGCATACATGGAATGCACCGAATAAAAAAAATCTGATCCATGGAGGCGCCACCCCGCAACCCACAGCACCCAAAGGATCTGCCACTAACATTCCTGTATGAGACACCACAGCACACACACAGAGGTCTTGTGGAGTCATGCCGCGAGGGGCCAGAGGTGCCCCGGACGCGCATGTGGAATCCACACAATATTGGGCTTATTGTTTTATGTTTTAATGTTATGGCTGATCTGTGTACAAGTCCTGGCACCCGGCGAGCCAACACACTACAGACCACTGGAGTGTTATCAGCTATAGCCTCATAGGAGTAGTTTAAAATTGTCAATTAAAAGCAGTTTAAATTAGTTTATCTTTGAAGACGTTACTGAACTTGTTATTGTTGGTCAGTGTCCCATCTGATCCTATCAGGGAAGCAAAACCACTGGGGTTCTCGTCACTGTATGCACAGAGATATCCATCTCATCTCTCTGAGATGTGGCTTCTCTGTTCCTGCTGTAGTACAAACCCATATCTGATCCAAGCTGAGATTAACAGCAAGCCAGTAATATGATATGATGACAGGTTCCACACCTGTGTACTTTTACTGAAGAAATAAAGCAAACATTTCTCTCCATGCAAATATCACTGATGTCTTACACATAGTTTACTCTTACTGTAAACTAACTCTGCAAACATGAACTGGTTTCACTAACATATTTAGCGACCTGGCTAGCCAACACTTTCTAGCGTCGTAACCGGTTTTATTCAATTATTTAGCATTTCTACAGGTTTCATAATTGAAAATAGTTAACTTGTTAGCTCAAAGATAACTAACATTGGTTAACATTAGAATAACTGACGAATGTTAACTTAGCTAAAGATAAGCAGCCTTAGTTACCGTTGCTAATCAGGCGCAACATGCTAGCCAGATTCAATAACATATCTATATATCTATATATTCTAAACCTCTACTTTTGGTTCCGGATAAAACCTTTATCTGTTTTAACGCTATTAATTTGCCCACGATTATTATTTGGATAATACTTCCGTAGTTGACAGCAAGAAATTAAGTTAGCGCGCTAACAAGTCCTAGCTAAGATTTTCTGACTTTCCCATTCAACAAGCGTATCTTAAAAACGTCGCCTGTCCGTAGCATCAGTATAATAGCTAGTTTAGTCGGCAGTACCTGTTTAATCTCAGTAAAGTTACACATCCTGTTCAGTGTCGGCTTTCATTTTACTCCAGGGGACGTGTTCCCATCACATGCTGCCCAGTTGGCAAGTTAACGCTTAAACACAATTTCTAATAATTAAGAAATACCTACCATGTCCAGACACCGTCTTCGTTACTGCCAAGGCGGTACAAATAAGGCTGCAACAGAACCCGTTTCTTTTTAAGCCTTGTAATGTATACTAATGGAAAAACTCTTCCAGCATCTGTCATGTGCGAAATTCGTGACGCTTAAAAGCCTAACCCTCCCCCTTATCTTTAATCCATTTCCTCTTTCTCCTCGTCATTTGTCTTCTTGCTACGCTCTCGCTTTTTTCATTTAGTTTCCCCACAACGAGCAGAAGCGAATCATAAACGAAAACAGCACAAGATAACCCACCAAATCAAATATTTTAATATACATATTATTAAAAACAACTATTGATCATTAATAGTTTGGGTTACTTTCGTTGCTTTTAATTTTTTACAAGTGTTCCATAAATAGTCATGTCTGGGCAAATAGGGCTATGCCTTGGACCACGCTTAATGAAGTTGCCTAAAAGTAGTTGCATGTGTTTAGTGCTGATGAAAGATCAGGGATTTCTTAAGGTTAGGATCAGGGTGGGGTTATGATTAATTGTTAAGTCTGGTTTGAATTAAATTAGGGTTAGGATTGAGTTGGTTTTGGGATTGGTTTAGGATTAGGGTCAGGCTAGAGCTAGAGTTAGGACTGATTTAGGGTTAGAGTTGATCAAAGATAAGGATTGAGTTAGAGTTAGGATTCAGTTTGTGTCTGGATTGATTTAGGATTAGAGTTGGGCTAGTGCAAAGATTCAGTTAGGGTTAAGATTGAGTTGGTGTTAAAGTTGATGTAGTTCAATGATTGAGTTGAAGTTAGGACTGAGTTAGGGTAATCTAACCCTAGGTTGGGCACAGGTTATAATTGATTCAGGAAGTTAGATTAGGGTTAGGTTTAGGGTATGCATAAAGTTATGGTTGGGCTATGGTCAGGGTTTGTGTAAGGTTATGGTGGGACTAGGTGTATAATGTGTGTTAGATTTGTGGTGTGAATTGGGTTTGTGTAAAATCAGGGGTTGGATTAGGGTCAGTAATTACTCACTTAAAATTGTGGTCGCAACAGAAAAAAGAAAGAGATGAGAACAATATAATAAATATATAAATATAAATACAATACTGGCCACCTTCAGACATGTGGTCTTTTACAAAACATCACGGATATCCGTGTTAAAATTCAGGGTAGTTTATCCTAGATCAGAGTATATTCGCTGTGTTCCTGAATCTTAAGCATAGATAACAGGATTCGTGATCATGCTGTATGGCCTTTTGGTGGCGCCAGAGTATGTTGAAGGATGTACGATAAAAAAAGATAATTGAAAGGTCTAATAAAAATAGCCCATCCACATAAGTTCATAAATAAATAAGCCTAGCGTTTAATGAGCATTTAAACATTTATGCATTCCCGAAAACTATTTGGTCTTTAATTGACTTATTCAGGGAAGAAGAGCGAAGAGCCTACAATTTACCTCTGCGGTCATGTAGAAAGTAAACAATAAATAAATAGTAAATAAGCTATTCAAACTTAGATAAGCTAGACACAAGCTTTTATTTCGTTTCATGTTTGTGATTTTTGTTAAACCTATCAATAGGGTCTACAGTACAGTGGCTCCGTGGAGGGGGCGTGGTTTACTACTGATGAAATGAATATTCACATATGGGCGTGTCCTCACCTTGGACATTGAACCGCGCTCGTTTGCTCGTTCGCAGTTAATGTGACACACACGCACGCGCGCGCGCGCGCGCACACACACACACACCGGATCTCCGAGTTTCTACGGTAACGCGCTGCATTGGCTATTTCTGTTGCGAGGATGCAAGCTGTGAGGTACAGTAAACCTATTCTAGTCTTTATGAGTAGCATGTCCTAGAAATCTTACTAACCAATCTGCTAATACTGCATTTCTCAGTCACGCTACTAAAACATGCAGGTGAAGGTGACTTATAAAGTGTGCCAGAAGTGCCCTTTAAAAATGCCGCAGTGGTGTGCAATCATGCCGTTTTCTGTGGAATACTCACACAGAAGATGTCATTTAGGTGTAAGCCTTAAGTTGTTTTCTTCCTGTATAAGCAGTAATAGCCAATTATTGTTTTAGTTAAGTATTTATACGTTATAACTACGCTACTGTTGAATAAAAATGATAAAAATACAAAAAAAGTGATTTAAAAAATAGTTGTTATACATTAACATTGGCGTTTTAACTGTAACTCAATATGTGTGTTGCGTAAATAACTAAATGCTAATAAGTGATGACAAGCAGTGATTTAGAGTTTCTGTTTTCTAGTTGCAGATCTGTGTCTAAATGTTACAAAAATGTAAAAAAAAAAAAAAAAGGCAGAAAACCCTTCATTGGCTATATGATTAGTTATGTTCAGTTAAAACTGTGAATGAATCACTCAGTCGAAATCACGAAAGTGACACTAAACAAATCTTTTAATCTCATCACTAGTCCACTAAATCCATAGTGAACTTTTTGATGCTAATGAGTCTTTGTGTAGCTTGAGTGTCCTGCGTTGCTGACTGTACTCTTGCTTATTTAATTATAATGCAATCACTGAGAGAGGCAACATCATAAACTATAGAAACTCTTATATGGATAAATGACTATTTATATGAGAGAATTCAGCATCTCATAATTCATAAATCTTTATTTTATAATATCAAATCTGGGTCTCTGCTCAAATAAGCATCAGAGATTTGTTTTTGGTGTAAATTTAATTTAGTGTTTAAAATTCCCGGCAGGAAATAAAATCTAGTGTTAAATTAGGTTAAAATAAATGCATTATTTCACGAGGGAAAAGAAGAGCTTGTTTTGATGAGCTTTTGTTTGTGTTTATGAAGTTTGTGAATTGATGCTGTAATTATATGTTCTTATACAGGTTGATGGCTTAAATGTAAAAGACATAAATGTAAAAGGCTTAAATGTAAGACTTTTATGGAGGATCAAAGGCACATATGATGTATAATATATTGAAGGCTTAAACAAACAAACTGTAATTCTTTTTGTTTTGGTGCCAATACACTTGGATCGCTTTGCTCATTTGAATTGTGGGGGAGATGTTCTGCACTGATATTTCTTTTAGGAAAAAATCACTTGTGTTAGTGTACATATAGCATGTGTAACCCATGAAATCACATTCTGGAATATAAGCATTTGGTTTTAGATTAACAAGAGTACAGCCCATGGCATTTTATTCTTACAACTATTTCTTAAATTCTTAATCAATATAAATTCTTGTGGGCATTTAGCAACAATCTAAAGCATCACCCAGAGGTCAGTATGCATTAGTGAAGGTAGGAATTAAAGTATATATTTCAGCAGATAAATAATATTATGGAAATGCAATCACTGCAGTACTTATGTAATTTTCTGTGCTTTTGCGTTGATTGACAAAAATGACAACTAATGGCATATGCATAAGATATTACAAAATTCTCTTCTCAAGACTTGAACTACTTTTTAGCAATGCAAACATGTAAAACTAATATGAGGAAAACTAGAATGCTTTTCATGTCTTTTGATTGACTTGTCAGTCTCTTTGTTTGAACATTATGTAATTGCTAAAGGGACCCTTTGTAAATAATGAGTTTTTAATGTAGGGCAGGCAGCATATAATGTGAGTCCTTTTGTATGCATGTGAAAAAAGTTACATTGACAGGAATTCCTTGCAAAATTGATTATTTTGCCTTTGAGTATATTTGATGGGGAACTCATTATTACCTTATTTTTCTATACAGAGGGAGACTTTTGACACCTGGAAGATGAGCTAGGAGTCTGTTAGAGTTTATATAAAGTGGTCCAAAGGGGTCTGGAAGGATTCTAGGTGCCATCTGTACTAATATCACAGTGGTCATGACATATCTTGAGTTGCATGCCATCGCACTGACACTTCTCTGCAGCTCAGCATCCCTGCTGTCAGGCTTTCCGTTTGGACCTGTGCTTGAGCTGGATGTCATTCCTAGAACTACTGTGCCTTTTAATGGTAAGATTATTCTCAAAAGCTTTTAAATAAAAGAATTGCATCCTGAAACATTTTTTACAAAATATTGTCATGTTAGTAATGCAGCCTTTTTGTAACTCATGAGGATCAGTGGTAGAAAAGGTACTGAGAGTTTGACTTGCCTATTAATTTACAAGTGGGGGACAAAAATATTGAGACAAAGTGAATTTCAATGTTTTAATGGCATAATAATTAAATTTTATGCAATAAGTTAATATTGTGTTATTTTATGCAATGAAATGCTATACAACAATCAATATTTAGTATTAAGTCCTTAATTTTTTAAAACCTGCTTTATGCAGCTGGGCATAAAGTCAAAAAGACATCTTCAGTACTCTGGTTTAACTTGCTCAGTCCATGCTTGCTTCATTGCTTGATGAAGATCATGCACAGAAATTTGCAACAAGTTCACAATTCACTTGAGATTGTGATGTTTTTGCCATTTTTTGCAGAGGTGGAAACTCTGGTTTCAGAAAGTAAAAACTCCTGCCACATTAACCAAACCGGCTGATTCTAATGGCCACAAATCTTTAGCCAGATAATCTAGAACTAATTAGTGACATTACCTGTTTTGTCTTAATACTTGGCCACCATTGTGTCTATTACTTCCCTCTAAACTCCTTTCCTATTAGTTTGACTGTAGTTTATGCTTAAATACTAATGGTTACAGAGTCATTTTATGCCATTGTTATCAGCTAATGTATAACATTTGGTTGCATTTTTGTTTTATACCACGGTATGCATTTGTATGTTGTGTGTACATAGTATAAGAAGAAAATTTACAGATACAGTAAACTAAAGTAAAATCTCTGGTACACACAAACTATGCAACTGAGAGCTCAACAAATAATGATCACTCATGAGTAATATTCTTAACTTGGAATAAAGCCAAGTGCTTCTCTGAATCACATCATTATCCAAAGCCTTCATGTTGAGCAGAGAATAGAGCAATTAAAACTTACAGCATTTATACTGGGGGAATATTTGTGGTGACACGCTACACATCAGGGTTAATTTGTTGTGTTTTAAATTATTATGCAATGAGCCCGAGGCCAAATGCAAACTACGCATCACGTGGGCCAGTAAAGTGCATATTAAGTGTGTTAGATTTTTTATTAAAAAAAAGATTCTCATCATTTTCTCATAACCATGATTGCTAACACATCATTTAAGAATAATACAATATTGTCAAAGTTTTAATATACTGTATTTGCTTAATCTTATTTATAGTTCATGTTGTGCTGCACAACATTTTAGATGAGTTTTACAGAGCATGTGTGTTTTCAGATCATCAATTTCCCCCTTGCCTCAGCTGTCCTTGACCTACATTCTCTTCTTCTTGGATATGTGTGTGTATGTGTATGTGTGTGTGGGAGTGAGAAAGATAGATAGAGATTCTTTGTTTTTGAGGTCTCTGGGTTTAGTGGTACTGTATCTCCTATAAGCTGTTCCTTTTGTAGTGTCCAGCAGACGTTATTGTATTATCCACTGTAATCTCAGTGGAATATATCCAGTAGGTGAAAGGGATGTGAGAAGTTCAGGGAGATGAGTGTTCTTTTGGACAGTATATGTTTATTAATGTGTAATTAATGTGTCATTTTTGTTGTTTGATGTGTTCATTAATGCTAAATAAATGAACTACATACAGTTGGGTCAAGACAGTAATAGGTTAAGCCTTTATTTGTCATGTGTACATTACTGTACAGTGAAATTCTTTTTTTTTCTTCGCAAATCCCAGATTTTATTAGAAGGCTGGGGTCAGCCATTATACGGCACCCCTAAAGAAAATTGGATTAAGGGCCTTGCTCAAGGGGCCAACACCAGCAACTTGGTGCAGTTGGTGTTTGAACCAGCGATCTTCCAATCCATAACTCGGGAGCCTTAAGACTCTTAGCTACTACTGTCCCTGTATAATAAAACTTTTAGACTGTTTTGGGAATTTTTGTATTATGGAATTTGTCAAACCAGGATTTTTCTAAGGTCTTTCTAAGCTGCTATATATATTCTCTCTCCTCTGTATTCTGTGCTTGTACACACTGTGATAAGCGTTCTCTGGCAATAGAAGAAAAGTGGCTACAGAGATAGAGACGTGTCGTGATGGAAGGATTTAGTAAATGACCATCTTCAGTCTTCAGAACTATAATAGCAGCAGACAATAGTTCTGACCTCTGCCCCTAAACCTTCCCACTGCCTTCTGCTCTCTGTTTGATTTTGTTCATTTTGATTTGGTCTACATATTACTACATCCATTTAAGGTGTATACACTTGCTTAGATTAAAAGTGCAGAACAGTTCCTGGGCACTGGACGAATGTACATGTTTACATGTCTGATGTATACTCATCAAGTAGATTTACATTGCATCTATATTTGTGAGGTTGCTTGCTAACATTCCTTCAGCTGGACCTAAAACACCTTAAATTCCAGCTGTCGTTTACACAACAGCATTCTATGAAATATGATAATTGCAAAATTTAAAGCACAATAACATCTTTATGATTTTTATAGCATGAGAAAGCAAAAATTAGTCATTACCACCAAAGCCATTGTTAGCCTAGTTCTCACAGTATGTTAATGGACTTACCTAACCTAGCTGTCTACAAGCATGACTAACTTGCTTGGTTTCCATGTTTTATGTCATCTCAGCTTGCTTTGTTCGTTTTGTTACTATTTAGCTAGTTTAGCTTACATATAATATCGCAAACCACCTGTAAAACTTATTTATGAAATATTACGTCCGAACTGACTTCACTGTATTTTATGTTTCTTATATTTTCAACTGTTTTATTTTGATTCTAAATCTAATTGAAATAATTAAAAAACTTTTTGTGCTTTTTATTTCATTGTAGTGGCACTGTATTCAACACTTTATACTGTATAGAATACAGTACAGTATTGTATAAACGTATGTGCACCATGCAGCTCTGTACTGTAGTTCACACAATGTGAACTATAAAGCATCATACATATCAGGTAGGAGCTATATCAGGTATGTCCCAGTATTAACCATAGTGATGAGGCCTGGTGCAAGCAAAAAAAAAAAAAAAATCTAACAATTAAAGACAAAGATAGAGGGACAGCAAAGAGGACAGTAAATACGTACATATAGTCTTCATTTGTATACAAGTGAAGACACATGGCCAGGGATGATTTTTCTCTGCTGTTGGTGAAGCATCAGCGAGGTTATATAATTTCAGTAACATGTCTTCTTTGACTGTTCTCACCCATGCCACCAGTGTCCTTCGCTATATACAGTACACGTGTCTGCTCAGCCTGCCTGACACTGTTTAGACCAGAGGGAAAGAAGTGAGTCAACAGTGACAACACACGCGCGCACACACACGCACACACACGCATGCACGCATGCGCACAGAGAGGGAGAGAGAGAGACGTCTCATACAGAGTATATTGTGTGTGTATCTTTTGCTTGTCTTCGTGCTGGATCAAAGGTCATGTCTAAACCTAAATGCTTAAGTCAACATTTAATGATTATAATTACACACACACACACACACACACACACACACACACACACACACACACACACACACACACACATTGAAACAAACAAAATATGCTTTGGTATTTGTGTTATCTTTATTTGTGCATTTCTAATAGTGTGACATTCCATTTTTATATGATGTGTTAAATAGAAGGTAGAATTTGATAAGATGAGACTAGTGCTAGTGTGGGTTTTAGCTGTATTCCAGCACCATGTGACTCCAAGGACACTCTGTGCAACTGCCCAAGGACCAGTTCTCTCTGCATTATTCCCTTGTACAGTCATCACTGGATAGTAGTTTAGTAGTATGCCGATGACTCTTCCATTTATATTGATATATTCATTGCTGTGGACATGAGATATGCGCCAAACATACAGACATGGAGCGACATCAAGGGGCTTCTTGAATCTTGTTGATTTAGGCTTTGGGGTTGACATTGTACAGTATAAAAGGGCCCAGCTCCATCTCTCTCTCTCTCTCTCTCTCTCTCTCTCTCTCTCTCTCTCTTTTGTTCCCTCTCTCCCACTCATACACACACCCCTTAGGGTGTTCTAGTCTTTCTTGATTCACAGTGGTGGGTCTCTTAGCTATATCATGCTGCACTCTGATTGGCCGGTGCATGAACATAATGAACGGAGTCCACTAGGGGAAAGAAATGGGCTGTACAATGAGACGCAAAGGCTTTATGGAATTTATATGATTGATTCATATTTCATACCTCCAGATTTTTTTTCTCTTTCTTTCTTTTTCTCTCTCTTTCTCAGACAAACACACACACATTTAAAATTGACAAACTACCATATATGGGAATTCTTGTAATACACATGGCCATGTATTTGTCTCATAACTATTGTTGTTCCAAAATTATCTTTACTTACTGTAATAAGGAATTGTGACATGCACGTCTGTTTTGGAGTTTGGAGAGTTTGAATAAGTAAATGGTAAATTGTTGGGGTGTTGAAAGAAATGGAAAAGAAGAGGACATAAAGGGCATATAAATAGCACAATGTTTGAAATGTGATCTGGTCTTTCCAACTCATATTAGTACAAACATCCCTCAAACATTACATGTAGTGTGTGTTTTTGTTCTTTATAAGTCAGCAAACATTCTGTAATTTAGGAAAAAAGAGGCTCATGCTTTATGAATATTTCAGGGTAGCTGCTGTTGGTCTCAGCACGCTGCATTCTGTTATAGTGGTAATAAAGAAAGGATATGGGAGTGGGAAGTGGAAGCCAGTGGTTAATGATTCATGACACATAGAGAAATTCCTCTTCTCCCAAATTCCTTTCATATCGATCTTTTAGAAATGTATTGTCAGATTTTTATAATAGAGGTGTATGCTGGATATCCTAAATTAATGAGTATATTTATTACAATTCTTAAGGTTATAAATTATGTTGCATAAGGACTTGCATTGATTGCAGTCGGAAGTGGCTTATAGCTGAGATTTGATGTATTACAATCATCAGAAGATAACTTAATCAAGTGACCAAGATGTCTAGATGTCCTAAAACTCACCATGTTCTTCTAGGACTTCTATACCGGAAGTGTGATACAATCTGCTTGTATTCTTCCATAAGAGCTGGGGTTCACAGCATCGTTCAGCATCTGGCAGTACTAAGTATCAGATGCAGCATTAAAAAGAGAAGGTGCCTAAAAGATTTCAGGTTGCTGATGAGTCAGCTTAATGCAAATTAGTGGTCTTCTCTCTGCATTATCTCTCCTCTTGCTTTTGGAGCGCTGCCCAGCATTTTCTCCCTGGCATTCATTGTTTGATCAGCTGTAACATCGACTGCAGGCTTTTCCTTCACTCATCCTGACCACAGTCCATTGATTTGTTGGAACTATGCTAATGTGTTGACACTATCTGTGTCCTTGTTTTTTCTAATTGGGTCACTGACTCTTTGCAGGGCTTCTGGGATGTAATCATTTTCGTGGTCAGACTGTAAACTACAGTACTCTGCTGTTGGAGGATGGAGCTGACATGTTGTATGTAGGGGCCAGGGAGACCCTGTATGCCCTGGACACGGCCAATATCTCAGCTATCCGCAACAACAGTTCTGTGAGTACCATCATTATTTACACACTTTTGTTTTGAGCTGGTTCATTGTTCTTGGCTGCTTGGTAATGACTTATTATGGCTCTTTTTTTGGGGGCTTTATAACAGATCGATTGGGCTGCGTCTGCAGAGCAGAAGAAACAGTGCTTAAGCAAAGGAAGAGACGATCAGGTAAAATCTTCCTGACATGAAACTGTGCTATAGGAAAGTGTTTCTTTTTAGCTTCTCTCATTTTATGTCAGGTCTCATCAAACATATGCATACGTCTAGAACTTTGAGACTGTATTCTGTATTCTGCATTTGAATTTGTTGTGTAATTTTTTTTTATGTTGTTTTGCTACAGACTGGATGCTACAATTATGTTCGATTTCTTGATCGATATAATGAGACTCATCTCTACACCTGTGGGACCCATGCCTTCAGACCTCGCTGTGCATACATAGTAAGGATCACGGCTCACCATTTGGTGCTGCTTTAATTCAGGCCTACAGATTTGAACAGAATATGATGATTGAACAACATTTTCTATATTGTGCTTGGCAGGATGTGGAGCGATTCAGCTTTGTGCGTTTTGAGGAAGGCAAAGATAAATGTCCCTATGACCCAAGCAAAGGTTACACTGGCTTCATTGTGGGTAAGCACTGAATAATTCTCGGTCCCTCATCAACAGAAACCTGTCCTTTCTAGAACCCTAAGTCTAATCTAAATCTGATTATATAAATATTAAATAATTGGATGTTTTCTATATTGAGGTGTGTTGTTCTCGTTCTTAGATAGTGAGATGTACTCTGCCTCGCAGTATGAGTTTCGCAGCTCCCCTGACATTCGTCGTAACTTTCCTTTTCCCAACCTGAGGACAGAGGAAGCTCCAACCAGATGGCTATTGGGTATGTACAAAAAACTTATGACGCCAGTCATGCTATTGGATGCAAAAAGTTTTTCTATATTTAACACAGAATTATTCTTACAAGTGTTTTTTTCCACCTCCTAAAAACATGCTGGCTGGTGAATTAGCTGCTTCAAATTGTCCATAGGTCTGAATGAGTGTGTGAATGTGTGTTTGGGTCCATATACTGAAGAATAAAATTTTCCGTTATTCTGCACAATCAAAAGTCCCAGTTTGACTTGAATGTTCCTCGTGGAATCGCAGACTAATCAGTTAATCTTTTTACAATTTGTGTGGTCTTTGACTTCAACAATTTCTTCCTCTATTTCTTAAACACTTTAGACAGTTTTTATGCTTTTGTCTTACAGATGCATTAATTTCTTTAAGCCCCATAAGTGTGCTTTTATTGCCCATATGGTTGCTAAGCTTACTGTTCTTTGCAGAGGCGGACTTTGTTGGCTCAGCACTATTGAGAGAAAGCATCAACAGCTCCATTGGGGATGATGACAAAGTTTACTTCTTCTTTACTGAGAAAAATCCAGAGCAGAAGCCTTACTCCAGTCAGACCAGAGTGGCCAGAGTGGCCAGGGTCTGTAAGGTAAAGACATACAGTAATAACTATAAGAGTAATGCTGCCTTTGGATTTTATGACAACAATTGAGTGAGTAATCAATAGCACTTATAGTATTTCTGATTGCTTGATCTAGTATTATTTTCAATAATTAAACATGCATTCAAATATATCAAATATTAGGAACAAATTATTTGAAGGCCAAACTGGATCTCTATAATAAACTCTTATAAATGATATTCATATAAAAACGTAAGTACTGTAAGTCCAAATTTTGTATGGTGTGATAAATAGTTTTTTTAATATAGATTTTTGTATTTTGTAGCATGACTTTGTCCTTAAATGAAATTAGATGATGCCTTAATTATAATTATAGGTAGATTGTTTGAAATTTTAGTAAGTGTACTTTAGTACGTTATTGATTTGACATGTGACAACTGGATGACATGAAGCTTCTAGTCATTTTTTATAGTTTGTTTAATGTAGATACTAGTCAAAGACAATCTGATTTGGTTTGAAATAACACATTGCACATTGTATAACTGTGTGAGTAACTTCAGCTTGACTTTGGGGGCACTGCTGTGTACTAAGGGTAAAGCCTACTTCGCAGAGCACACTCACACATATTGTACACTCAAAATCTCTTTTTTGTTTTACCATTACATCCATTACGCTAATGGTACTTAGCATGCTTACTTCACCAGTCCTTCTATTAGGTTTACAATTCATCAGACACCCTAAATCTGCAGCTTTCTTTGGTCAGGCTGTGTTTTATTTATGCCTATCATTTCAGATGTGTACCCACATTACTGTTTAGACTTCATAGCTCTGGAAAACAGGTCAGGTCCCTTACTGGCTGATTTGGCAAGTGAGGAGAACATAGGAGCTCCAGAAAAAAATGTAGGCCATACTGTAGCTCTGATTTGTTTAACAATTCTTCAATCACTGAACTGTGAAATTTCATAATTGTAATAGTTTTGTATTTCCTATTATTCTAAAATTAGAAAAGTATTAAAAATCGTTAAGGTATATATATATATCCAAAGCTTTACTTAGTACTGTGCATACACACACACACACACACACACACACACACACACACACTTTCCCAAACTAGAAGTATCTTATCCTATCAACCAGATAGTAGCAACATTTAACAATAGCTATCTGACAAATGAAATAAATACTGTGATATCAAAAAGGATCTTTACTCCTCACTGTGTAAGCATTTTTTTGATATCACACTATCATTACATCATGGTCTGTGTTCTCTGTGTTTTCTGGGAATGCGATGTGACACCGTAATTAGCCATGAAGATGGAATGTTACCCTTAAGCTTTTGAAGTAGACTGTTGTAGCTCTTTTAGGACAGAACCACTATAGATCCATAACTGTGCCATGTCAAGCCTAATATTTAATTTAGAAGTACTTAACCTGGCAGGAGACCTACTTGGTGCTTTATTCTATTCACAGAGGATTATGCATGAACTGCGGAAAAAGCTGTTTGATGATAAAGTGTTAGAAAGGGTAAATCTGGAAGTAAGAAAAATGTCAAATTGTTGCAGCAAGCTCCTTCTGTGCATTGCTAATTCAGATGCTATTTTAAAATATATAAAAGCTGGTAGAAGATTTAAAACTAAAGAAAGTTTGTAAAATGTTGTTTTTCTTTGGTCTTACCATGTGAATATATAGTGCCTCTAATATCAGGATATCAAATGGATTTTGATATGGATTACTGGTACATTTTGTAATGACTTTTTGTTTATTGATTTATTTTGTTCCAATAAATTCATTCTAATTAATTACAATGATCAGTACTACTACTTCTAATAATAATAAGTACTGTAGTAGTAATAGAAGAAGAAGAAGAAGAAGAAGTGGCAAGTTTGTTGTGAATTGTATGTCCAATAGTCAAGATAAATGTAATGCAATATATGAGATATACGTACGTAACATGTGGATGTTGTCATTTAAATTAGAACAGTGGTGTTGTAGCTGTTTATGCAGATGTTAGGTCTGTGATCAGCTAAAATGTCTCTGTCGCTGGTTCCTACATCAATATATTCTATTATACAAGGCTAAACATCTTCTAAGGAACAGGGCAAGGAAACTGCAAGTGGCCACAGAGTACTTATTGATGGAATCAACGGCGTAAAGTAGGTGTATCCCCAACTGTATACTCTAAGGAAAAAAGGATGAAAATTATTGGGAAACTTAATTGTAAGATAGTTCCAGTTAAATTCTTTAAATACTTATCATGGAGATGGCTTCATACAGTAGATGGAACATAAACAACTGTTTTACCTAAAGTTTCAGCCTTATTGTATGAGCCCAGCATCATTTGAAGGTCAAATCTGTGATTTTATATAACTGGCTCAATGGTTTAAATTTTCTGATCACATCAACCACCAACTTCCCAGACAATAGAAACAATGGATGAGATTTTTTGTTTATTTCTATACATGACTACTCTCTTCTTGTTGTCTCCTTTTACATTCTATATCTCCTCTGTAGAATATTGTACTGTATACTGTAGGATGTTGCAGCTCACTCAGGTTTATAACCTCATAGATGGATGCATACTGTATATCCATAGATCATATATAGATAGATATATAGATAGATAGATAGATAGATAGATAGATACAGTAGATAGATAGATAGATAGATAGATAGATAGATAGATAGATAGATAGATAGATAGATACCAAAGTCAAATTAGATTATCTTATGTAACTTCCCTACTGGAGTCACTCCACTTGCTTCTTATTGCAGCAGAAATCTAATTTAAAATGTGTGTAAAAATGCAGCATAAATCAAATTTAACATTTGTATGTAAAATGTAGCAGAAATCAAATTCGAATGTGTCTCTCTAGATTAGAGTGCGTGATTTCCGAAATTTAAATAAAAATCTTTGCTGAATGACATGATGGATAGATATGAATTGTACATTTTAGAACAGTACAATCGAGAGATCTGTTTGACAATAAAACGAGCACACGCTGAATTTAAAGTCTCAAAACAGGATTGTTCAAAAGAATAGTGAAACTAGATGATCAGTGAGCTTGGCTGAAGGGTGACAGACCAATAATGAGGAACCATTACCATGTGGCAGCAGGTTAGTTTGAGGACATGAGCTGATATACCATTTTGTTTAGATATACCAGTTTTCTCACAGCTGTGGGAGTATTGGACAGCACAAATCATCTATAAGGCAGACATAGTCTTCTGAAAATGTCCCAGATGGTATACTGTCATGACTACTAAAGGAACATAGCCTGCCCACTCTCTGAAACAGTCCACAGAGATTAAAGCTGTAGGAGTTTACTGTGGGAAACGTGATTGGTAATGTATACTACACATTACCAATCACTAGGCACAAACTTCAACATTCATCTCAGTTACCATGAACATTTTCTTTCTGCTTTCAACAGCAATGTAGCACTGCTTACTCTGCACAAACACAACACAAGACTGTTTAATTTTTTCTGTTGTTGTTAGTAATCATAAAGATTTTGGTAAATCATCAATAATATCGTCAAATGCAACCACGGGGGGGTGGGGGTGGGGGGGGGGTGGGCGTGCAATCCAGTGTCTTCTTGTGCCAGTCCCAAGTCTGGATAAATGCAGAGGGTTGTGTCAGGAAGGGCATCCTACGTAAAACATTTGCCAAATCAATGATGCGAATCACAAATATAATTCCCATACCGAATCGGTCGTGGCCCGGGTTAACAACGACCGCCACTGGTGCTGTTGACCTACAGGGTGCCGGTGGAAATTGGGCTACT
>JAQQZT010000006.1:13863406-13875645 GCA_030068275.1 Clarias platycephalus | reverse complement strand
TGTGTATGTGTGTGTGTGCCCTGCGATGGATTGGCACCCTGTCCAGGGTGTACCCTGCCTCGTGCCCTAAGTCTCCTGGGATAAGCTCCAGGTCTCCGTGACCCTGAATACAGGATAAAGCGGTATAGAAGATGAGTGAATGAGAGTGAGTAATCCTAGCATTGTCAGGGGAAAAAAATCCTTGGTGGAAAAACCTGGTCTTTCAGTATATTCAGGTAGTCAGCTGACCTCATTTTTTGGGCACTTAATGTTGCTGAGCCTAGACCTGACCAACTGAAGCAAATCCAGATCATAAAACTAACTCCACAGGCTTTTATGGTATAGAGTAGGCACTAGGCATGGTGGGTGCATCACTTCATTCTCCTCTCTTATTACCCTGATGCGTCACTTTGGAACAGGGTAAAACTGGTCTCATCAGCCCACGTGACCTTTTTCCAGTGCTCCACAGTCCATTCTTTATGCTCCTTAGGAAATAGAAGCCTTTTTTCCTGATTAGACTCACTGATGAGTGGTTTTCTTAAGTTTAAACAGCTGTTTAGTCCCAACACCTTACAGTAAGTTGTCTTCAAATGACCAATGTGGCCATTGGTTCTGCCACAAGCAACAAATACACTGCCTGGTCAAAAAAAAGGTCACAGTCCCTAATATTTTTGTTGGACCACCTTTTAGCTTTGATTACAGCACACAATTAGATTTCACCAAGTTATCTTGGATCACAATCATTCAATTCTTTTTTATGATCTACAAAAAGAAGCAGATGCGTTTTAGAAACACCCTTCTAAAACAGCGTAATGGCCTTGCCACAACCACAGGATATGTCCTTCTGACATGGATTGTTCAAGAACTGTGAAGCTACTTGCTGCATCAGTTAAGGTTAAATAACTTGTTGCCAGCTGAACAATAGTAATCACTGCAGTAATTATCCAGTGAAGGCTCTTACCTATTTACCACCCTCCTGCTCTTTACTCTTGCCACCCTTTTATCAGCAAGTGTTTAAAAAACAAAACATACCTCTGTTTCAGTTATAAGGTTACATTTTCACAAAACCATACATCTTTTCCATATGTACCTAAGGAAAAAACCTGACGAAATATCTAATGGCATTTTCTTTTTCAGGTCCAACTTAACTCAGGATATTCAGATGGGTAAAAGAGGGTGTGACAACATCACAGAGGATGGTGTGTAACTGGTTTAAAACAAAAATCTAATTAAAAAATTTTAAACTTGCATTCAATTGAATTTGCCATTTTAGTCCATTTATAAATGAATATTAATATCTTTTCTCTCAGGTTTTGTGACCCATCGTACTCGTTCAGTGATAGAAGGCCATGACATGCTCTTGCTTTGTGAGCTTCGCTCTAATCTGGCAGTTCCCCACTGGACTCTAAATGGTGAACCGCTGGAGGGTTACGCTGTAGATACTGGCTACCGAATTGGCACTGATGGCCTGCTCGTAATTGGAGCTCAAACCCGGCACAATGGCCATTACCGCTGTTATGCTGTGGAGAATGCTGTTTGGATTCCAGTACGCAGCTATATGGTTAGAGTGCAGCCTGTTCCTCCACCTTCACCTCATCTTCCCACAGATCCAACTGCCTTACCAGAGAGGTTCTTTACCACTAGCACCCTATCTGTCAGCCCCTCTACAGAATCTATAGAGCAACCCCAGCATCCACTACCTTCCAAGCCTGACTTCCACACCAACAGACACATGGAGGCTATGTATATCTTCCTGGTGGCTGTTTTAGGTGGACTCTGTCTTGTGCTGACTGTGGTGCTGCTGTATGTTAGCTTCTGTGCACACAGCGCCCCTGGTCACAGGAAGTACTCTAAGCAAGAGCTGTCCATTACCCCTACCACCGAGAGAAAACGGAGCTCTCATGTGGAGCTGAAGACAATCTCTAGCCACTGCAATGGTAGGACTGATGGCCTATATGGAGCAGCATCAATAGATGGAGAATTCATGCAGATTATTCCTGGTGATGGGCAAGTCAGCCCTGACAAGGAGCCTCCTCCTGCTCCTCCACTCCCCATGCCACCTCCACTCCCTTCCTCAGAGTATGCAAATGGCTTGTCGCCCACATTACCCAGTGTTTTAAGAAAAATAAACGGGAACAGCTACATGCTCCTGAGTCAGATGGACTCAGATATGACCTCACCTCTTTACCATTCTTTCACAGAGGAGCTCAACAGGATCTTAGAGAAGAGAAAACACACACAGCTTGATCTGCAGCCAGATGAAAGCTCAGTGTAGCCCATTCTCTTCCTAATATGGGGAGTGGCACCTTTTTGTGGGAATCTTAACTGTTGTTGAAGCTGTATTTTCAAATAATTAAAATAAATGTGGTGTATTATGCTCTATTTGCACTGTATGCTGATGTACGCATCAATTCCTATAGATACTATAAACCAATATTTGGATGTTTTTTTTTTTTTTTTATTCGTTGAGAATTTCTCAGACAAAATCTAAGAATATACCATAATATGTTTAATACTGTAATATAATGAGGTAAAACTGACATTTATCTCAAATGGTAAAGGAAAGACCTCAAATAGAGATCATGTTCTCAGAGGACAGTATACTGTACATGCAGAACTAAATAAAAAAGAAATGTCCACTGACTGAGTTACGAAAAAATATGTAAATACATTCATATCATCAGAGTATGCACATTATTTATTTATTATAGCTTACTGCATAGGTTCCTGACCTCTGGTCACTGGTGCCCCTGGCCTTGCACAAAATTGAAAAATACGAATATACCAGATCCAGGATTTTTTTTAAACCGTGCTTGGGACATAAAAATCTCACCCAATGATATTAAACTGCATAGGATCTCATTAATGATTTCTAGCTAATGTAAATTGAAGATACAGCTTTACAGTATGTAATAGCTTCAACTGCAGGATATAAGTGAAGAGACAAGGCCAAGCTTGGATGATGAAGGACCAGAACAATCTCTGCAAATGGAAAACATACTGTGAACAAAGGAATCTATTGCAATCTTGCCAATGCATAAGCCTATTTTTGTCAGTCACTCCCTTTTGTTTTTTTTAAAGTGACTAATTTACCAACAAATACTGTATGAACAGTTTTTATTTCCAAAAAATGTAGAATGTTCAGAGGGACTAAAGCCAAGTTTCGTTCATTACTATAATAAAATTCTGTAGTGACAACATGGTAAAATGATAAATACAAGTAAACTGTGTATGCATTCGAATATCCTGCAGAGGACATTGCAGCATTGCGGCACTGAGCCTCTTGAAGTGAAATTGTTATCATTATGACAAAATTTTCATTGCTTAATGCATGGTGCCCTTGGCAAAGTCAGTATCAGTTTTCAGCTATTACAGTGCCTGTTCAGCTGAAGGATAAAAATAAGATTATTTCCAAAGTGTGATGAATGAAAAATATAATAAGTGAAACACCACAAGAATACCTTTGTATGTATATGTAAAATTTCTTCAGCACTGCCACATGACCCAAACAACCTCGAAATGATTTAGGTTTTTCTATATTGTATCATGTATATCATCTTTAAGCCAATAATGTGCAAATAATTGTGCTCAAGTCTTCATAAGTTTCTTCAAAAATGTTATGAAACACACTAGTTAGAGATAATATACAATTCTGGTTTTCATTTTTATCATTTTGAGAGTGTACACCTAGAATAATAATCCAGTTTGTTTATTATATCAGTGACTGAACTTAGCTGATGTTAATAATTTTTCTGTAACATTAGCAATCTAAACTAGTTTTAATATTTCTGTACATAACATATAGTGCAATATGATCCCTTGTACAATACCGTTTGTATTGATCAGTAGCATAAAATCTGCCTTTTGTCATTACTAGCTTTCTGCACTTGACTGGTGTTTTTGTCAACGGGCAGCTTACAGTGACAACAGTAGTACCTGTGATGAGTTTTTCTTTATGGCAAACTGGCTGTCATACATCTCATAGCTCAAGTATTTTCCTCACATTTTGTATAATGAAATTACATTACAGTATGAGTAATAACATGCTGAAACTATGACAAACCATTTCCTGTGATGGGCAAATCACATGACTGATCTACTGTGTAAGTCTTTTTTATGGTACAATTTGGAGTTTTGTTTAAGTCTTGTACTAAATTGTGTGTTTATATATACATTTCCCACTGCTTTATTAAAGCAATTTCTGTTCAATGCAGAAAGCTCACTCCTGATATCTACAGATGCTATCAGATGATATCTACACATGCTGGAATCATGGACAGTCGATAAAGGGCTGAAAAGAAGTGCGCTTCATTGTGCTAAACATTTCCCACATTAAGGAATTCACTGACATTTATTGCACTAATTTTCTTACTAAGGAAATTCTCTTTCTACATCTTTTAGACACATTTTACAGAATTTAAGTATTCCTAATTTCCTTCTGTTTACAAAGAGCTTGGATCTGTAAACCTATTTTATACAGTAAAAAAATATCTTAACTAACAACATTCGAATGAAACCGAGATGCTCATTCTCTGACATTTTGCATCTGCATATTTAATCAAGTGTTTCAGACCCATTTATATGTCCTATATGTACTGTAGCTGTCACCTAGCAACAGTGTTTAGGACCTGCTGTAATCCACAGAGTAGGTCAAGCAAGTCTTCACAGAGGAAAGATAATGTGACTGGAGCACACTTATAATCTGACTGTAATATGCTAAATATATTAATAGATACACCACCACAAGGGAAAACTTAAATCAGTTAGATCTCTCTAAATCTGTGCTTTCTTTTCTATCCCCACATCTGCTGTCGTCTCTGCTTTAGTCCATAGATTCTGTAAGGCCCAGATATCAGAAATAAACAAAGTAAACTTTTTATAATAACCACATGTTTTTTTTTTGTACCAAACTGTTTCCTTATTCCATTTTCAAGCAAGGCTTATGGAAAGAGACAGAAATAATGGTTTTATCATGTGCATGTATTTTTTCGCAGTCACTGTAAAGATCCATGAATTGCACCTTTCCAATATTAAGCATGCAATGTATGATATGAATAGCGTGCTCTAATATCTATTATTCTTTTCCAATATATCCAATAAATTAATTTTCTACAATGATGTTATTTTTTTTATTCTTTGTTGGTCCACAATATCATGTCAGAAGACAATCCTTATAACACAATATATTTAGATCTGAATTCCATGATGCTACATTTTGAGACTGACAAGAATAGGCCAATAGAAAACTTAATAGGTCAGGGATAGCTCAGTGGTTAAGGCATTGGAGTATAGTTTGGAAGGTCCCAGGTTCAAACCATACAGCCACTGTTGGGCCCTTGAGCACGGCCATTAACCCTCAACTGCTCAGATGTAATGAAAATGTAAGTCGCCCTGGATAAGGGCATCTGCCAAATGCAGTAAATGTAATCAGTTTACATTGAGTACTTAATAAACAACCAATATCGAATAGAGTTTTTTCCAACTAATTTTATGAAACCAAACCCTTTGTCACAAAATATCGACATCATCCTTAGGTGTTACATTCACTTTGTAATTTGTAAGATGTCAAAACAGTCAGTGTAGAAATAAATTGTGTAATAAGTTATTTGGCCTGTGGACCAACTGGTTTTGTGCTGGGCGGCCGGTTGGTGAACGGATGCCACTGGCCTTGGATGCTCGGACTGTCTGTGTGGAAAGGCTTTCGGATGCGGATGATATCCAGGCCAGACTGATTGGCAATTTTCGTGATCAGCTCTGCAATCTGTTGTGATGTTTTATTGGTGACAAGCTCTTCCTTCACATTACCATTAACTGTGGATAAAAAAGGAGAGGTAATTGAGCTTTTTTTCAAAAATTTATACCAAATTGATGCCAGTAATATAAAAGCTTATTTTAATAAACTACAATTAAAGCATACTTACGATATTCAGCAACTATTTTGGGAATTCTGCATGACTGGGGCGATATGTAAACAACAGTTCCTGGGTTCTTTTTGGCAAAGTCAACAGCACCATCCTCAATGAAGTCCCTGTAAGAAAAGCATGTTAACATTTTGTGCATATTCTGCAAATATCACAAACTCTGCAACTAAGTGCAGCCTGACATTTTATTAGGAACACCCACCTTGCATTTACACTCATTGACTATTATATCAGGTAAATCTATAACTTTGTAGGTATATTATTTTTGATTCTATTGTTACACACAATCTATCAGACCTTATCTAACACCTCCATCAGTGGTAAGGGACCCTAGAGAAGTAGCACTGACCAAATATTATTTGAGCAAAGCAGTGGCACTTGCATGGTATCTGCATGGTAATAAGTTTTCCAAGAAAAAGTGTATCAGATCCAGTAGAGGTTACTAATCACTCCATATTCTTATTGACTTCATTATACATAACCATCTTGCTGGTGCACCTGTAGAGCTGTAAAATACCAGGAATGTAGGTTCAGGGTATCTGTACATTTTAAGAACAAACTGAATGACTTTTAAGACATTTTAGTACCTCTCTAAAAGAAAAAAAATAATACCATTACTGCAGAAAAAGATATTGATAAACAAGACATTATACACATTTAGCGACTTCTATAACCGCTGGGAGTGCCTCTCCTCATCACTAAAAAGGGGTTTTGAATAGAGGAAATAACTAGGGAGTTCTTCTTGATTTCTTAAATTCTGTTGCATTACTGGTTTCACTGTTCTCATTGTTTTACATTTACGATAATGAACAGCTAAATTATCAATGTATTTGAATGATTACTTTCAAATGGAATAGGTTTAACTCAGACCGCAATTATGACCGAGTTCTGTCCGTGAAAAGAAATAAAATGCTTTATGTCCCTAAAAATAGACAAAATAATATTACACATATTTAAATAAAGATCCTAATGCTTGAATAGTTTGGTTTTCCGAATAAAATAAAAACAAATAAATGAGTCTGTTGCGGGGGCTTGTAAGGATTGTTTTTTCCCCAGATTAAGCTTCTGAAGACAGCAACAAACCAAGCTCTCTTACCCACCCACTTATTTCCCCTTTCCCCAAGTTGCTGCTAATGCGCTGGACACTTTACACCCAGGACTGTATATACAGTACAGTAATTAATGACAATATCTGATTGCACCATCCATGTCCCACTGCACATATGTTCTATTGTATACAGCCATAACGTTATGAATACCCACCTAATATTGAGTAGGTCTCCCCCTTGCAGTAATGACCTATGTGTGCTGACACCTTTCTATTGGAAACAGCATTTTCTATTGCATCTATTTCTATTGCATTTACATTTACTATTGGAAATGGCATTAACCTTATTTTCAATTTGATCTACAGTAGCTCTTCTCTTCTCTTCTACGTGAGCCTTGGCTGCCCATGACCCTGTTGGCAGTTCAGAGGTTTTTCTTCCTTTAATCACTTTTGGTATGCCCCAACCACTGCAGCCAGGTAACACCGTAAGAGCTACAGTTTTGCTTCATTAAAATTTGTCCCTTCTCAGAGTAGCTACATTTCCTCCAATCTCCTCATTTCCAACTCTTGTAGAATGTTTCTGGTCTGCAGTGGTCAGGACCTACAGAAAGTAATCCAAGGAAGGAAAACCGGTGAACTGGCGACAGTGTCATGGGTGGCCAATTCTTACTGATGCACATGGAGAGCAAAGGCTGGCCCAAAAGTAGTCTGATCCAATAGAAGAGCTACTGCAGCACAAATTGAGGAAAAGGTTAATACTGAATGGGATACAACGGTGTCAGTACACACAGGGTCTCATTGTTATGGTGGCAAAAGGGAAGGGACCTACTCAACATTACTCACAAGGTAAAGGCTAATCAGTGTATTCTTATATTTATATTTTTAGCGTAATATTATCCTTTTTGTCTTAATTTTAGAATATTTTTATTGCTGAGGGTCTCTGAGAGCTACCGAACAAATTTCGTTGTACTACTACAATGATAATAAAGTCTCTTTAATTTATTTCTCCACTCCTGCCTTAATATCTGTGGCTGTTTAATGTTTTTGCTTTATTTTTAAGCAGTCTTTTCAGTCAGTGTGTATAGATACAAGGTAGGGTAATCTAAATACACTAGTGCGTGTCTTTAATCACCTACCTGACCCCTAAGGAGCTCTGTCCGTTTTTAGAGAAAATAAGAGACACACGTTTCAGCTGACACACGTATCGACCCACTCCGTTCTGCAGAACGCTTTGTAAGAAGCGACTAGGTGTGCCTCGAGCAGTCATGATCACTTCCGGAGTCTACTAAAATATTAAACATTCAAGAACCAAAAGAAATGCAACGACCTGACATAAATGTGTGTTTTATAGGGAAACTAGTTTTAAGGACACCGTCAACACACTCACGCACACTGCTAGAGCACCGGTCCAACGTCCGACGCTTATTGTTTTCCGGGTAGACATCACACAAAAGCAAATCTCATATTCCTAAAAACATTATTAGTTAAATGTATATATACAGTAATATTATGTATAACATATTGATGTGTGCAGAAAATAATATTTACATGATATACAAACAGCGTAATTAAATTTTTTTAAAAGCGGAATCACAGCGCCTGGTGCGGTATTTTCACACGGACTTATTTTGGAAGTTGAACAACCAAGGTCGTCAGGAGGCGTTACTTTTTAGCTACCCGTATTCCGACAAATGCCGCTTTCTGCACTGGGATTGGATAATATTTTATTTTTGGAACGTGTTCACCCAATGAGCCATATGAAGCTTGAGACAGTACCCAATCCTGTTAAGGGATGTTAGGTTTGTGTGTGAAAAGGGGCGGGAAATGTGTAATGGTCTGGAGCGCGTGCTGCTGAAAGTTTGGCGCGCGCCATGCCGTAAGGTATTTTAGTGACGTCCTTTCAGTATTTGCACGTGCAGCGGTTTATTTGTCAAGTGATGGGAATATGTGTGTTTTATTTTGAAAAATTTAACGAAATGTGACTACGGAACCGTGGAGAAATGTACTGGTCAGATACCTAACGGAACAGCAGGATGCACCGGTACAATTAGCGGTCTGTCAGCACCGAGGCGTGTTTGTGTTGTTTGTGATGCGAAACAAATAATTTCCTTCAATATTCTGTTGCTATCGTGAAGTAGCAGTAAATGTGGTCGAGACATTTCCTGAAGAGGACAGTCCTGCCTCTTGGACAATGTCTGAGACGCATCACCTGTCTACAGGTGCACAGATCTCTGGTGCAGTATCCTGCCTGGAGACCTTCTTGGTGTCACCGACATGGAAGATCAGAATTCTTTTCTACAGCGTTCTTTAATCCCTGCAGAACATTAAAGAGAGATGCGAAGTCTTCAGTAGAAGTTCCTGACCACCCCATTACAGTCACCGACATCAAGCAGTATCTGCGGTCTAAGGGAATTTCATTTTACGATGGTTATAGTTGCTTACATGCTAGCAGTATTTTTGTAGAACAAAATCCACAAACACATGAAGGAGCTGGGAAGGACAGTTACACGATGTTCATTGACAAAATGACTGGGCAGTTTCTCTGTAAAGACACTCTAGTAGAAGGAAGCTGGGAAGACCTGCAGGACTGTCTTGAAGTGATGCAGAAAGAAGGTCACACCTCAATCAATCCAGATGTTTTGTTAAGCTACTCAGAAAGTGTGGAGGAACAGGGACAGAGGGACATGGAACTGAAGGAGGTTCACAGGATTTGGAGCAGCTCTATGACTTTCTTGGATCTCCCTGAAGAGGAACTGCAGCTCATCAAAACTATGTTCCAGATCAGTAAGCTCACCAATGCAACTCTGAAGAGATTTGGGGTGAGATTCTTTAGGCCTACTAAAAGTCTTGTGTTTCCCTGGTTCAGCGGGCGAGATTTAAAGCTCCGTGGCATAAAACTGCTTTCTGCTGCCACCAAGGATAATAACCAAGTGGTGTATACAGAAGCTAGCATTCCTAAATTATCCAACTACTACAACCTTTTTGGGCTTCCCTTAGTAGGACGGAAGGAAACGGAGATGGTGCTCACAGGAAGCGAGATTGACAGTATGGCAGTGAGCCAGGCAACTGGCCTGCCTGCTTTGGCCTTGCCGCGAGGAGTCAGTTGTCTGCCCCCGGTACTTCTTCCTTACCTGGAGCAGTTCCGGAAGGTCACACTGTGGCTGGGTGGGGATATGCGTGCTTGGGAGGCTTCAAAAATCTTCTCAAAGAAACTAGGATTGAAGCGCTGTTCTCTTGTGCGACCGGGGGAGTTTCATCCGTGTCCTCATGAAGCACTGGTACAAGGCAAGAACCTTGCACGTATTGTTAAGGCCTCTATCCCTGCTGCCCACAAGTCTATAGTGTCCTTTAAGCAGCTCAGGGAAGACGTGCTTGGAGAGCTAGCAAATGTAGAGCAGGTGGCAGGAATAAAGTGGGCCCGCTTTCCTGAGCTCAGTCGAATACTGAAAGGCCATCGCAAGGGGGAGTTAACCGTTTTCACAGGTATGGCATCAAAATGACAACAATCCTGACTAGTATACAAAAATATGCTGAGGAATTAGCATTTATTTATTCTTTTTTTTTTTTTTTTTTTTTTTTTTTACATTTGCAGGTCCAACTGGCAGTGGTAAGACCACCTTCATCAGTGAGTATGCTCTTGACCTGTGTATGCAGGGAGTGAACACACTGTGGGGCAGCTTTGAGATCAAAAACGTACGTTTGGCCAAAATTATTTTGACCCAGTTCGCTATGCAGAGATTGGAGGAAAACTTGGAGCAATATGACTACTGGGCTGACAAGTTTGAGGAGCTTCCACTGTACTTTATGACCTTCCATGGACAACAAAATGTTAAGTAAGTTAATAATTAAAACGTTTGAAGGATTAAATGTTTTCTATAATAATTAAAAACGACACAATCACACTGTAAGAAAACCTGCTCTTTTCAGTGAGGTCTAAAATAGCGCTGCACTAGTTTAGACATGTGACATGAATTTGACCTGAATTATCACATTTTACTTCTAATTCTATCTATAGGACAGTACTCGACACCATGCAGCATGCTGTGTATCTCTATGATATCGGTCACGTGGTCATTGATAACCTGCAGTTCATGATGGGGCAGGAGAATCTGTCTGTGGACAAGTGAGACAAATTAGTGAATCTCTTTAAGCATTTATATATAATTGTCTTTTTTTCTATTAGATGCCATTTTTGGAGCCATGACCTATGCTTTAAGAGTTTGTGATAGCAGTTTAATTTGTTATCAGGTTTGCAGTACAGGACAACATTATTGGAGCTTTCAGAAAATTTGCAACAAACAGCAGCTGTCATGTGACCATGATCATCCATCCTAGAAAGGAGGAAGATGACAAAGAACTTCAGACAGCATCCATTTTTGGCACAGCCAAGGTTAGTATATCATTATGAATCTCCATTATACTATAGGGTTTTGTTAGTACTATACTATGTTTCTTTGTATTATTTAGGGAGATATATACACCGATCGGCCATGACTTTAATGCCATATAATATTAACAGTGATTACCAATTATATACTGATAAACTGGTGACCAAGGCTAACCCATGCTGTGGGGCACAAAGGCTAGGCCATACGGTCCAATTCCACACAAAGCACTGCAACACAACTGACCAAAGTCAGTGCTGACCGCAATAGAAAGGCACCAGAACAACCAGTGCACCACAGCCAGCGTAGCACAGGGAACAGAAGGGGAACCTACAGAATACTGGGCATAATGTTTTGCATTGTAATGTTATGAGTGATTCGTGTAGTGGTTATGCATAAACGATTAAAAGTTGATTTACAAAAGAGAATACCTAAAAAATATGATGCATTGTACCTTTTGTGCTTTTAGATGGATAAACCAAGAACAGTACTTTTAAGGTGCTTTCATGCGGTCATGTCAATTGTGCCTGTATGTGCACATGTACACTTTAAATAACTGCACATTTAGGTGCATCAATGAGATATTGATAAGTTGTAATATTAAGAAAGAGGATACTTAACTAAAGATTATGTTTATTATGGTGCATTCATGGGATAAATTGTGATATAGTATCAAACTTCTGGACACAAGTTTGTAATTATTTGATACATTCTAGAACAGGGGTGGGCAATTATTTTTCCCCAGGGGCCAAATGACAAGCAGAAAATATTGTAGAGGGCCGGGCCAAAAGTTTGAAATCTACTCTGGTTATTAATTTTATTTCTACGGTGAAATAAGTAAATGGCATTGTTTACAGAAGCTGGTAAGAGTATGTGTTATGGTTAGATAATGAGAGAGTGAGGTTG
>JAQQZT010000006.1:13814057-13840082 GCA_030068275.1 Clarias platycephalus | reverse complement strand
CTAAAATATATGAAAGTCTAATGTTTATCAGTACATTACAGAAAATAATGAACTTTATCACAATATGCAAATTTTTTTAGAAGGACCTGTACAATGTGTGAGACACTGTTAAAACCTTTGAATTAAAGCTGAACATCTTGACTTCGCTCACATGTTGAGTGTTAGTGAGTGTGGTGGTGTACAGAGGCCAAATGGCAAAAAAAAAATATCTTTGTTCAAAAGATTTATGCACCTAACAGTACCCGTGTTGTTGGTGTAAGGCATTCTGCTGGTTGTCTCAATGATTTTATTACCTAAATGGCTTCCTTTAATTTATTGAGTTATTGTTCTTACTGTGTTTAGGATCCTTTCCGTGCAAGGCGATTCCCAAAATTTTACAGATTTCAACAAGGCAAGGGTTAGTATGTGTTTGTGTGTGTGTTTTGGGGAGGAGATGTTGGGTGAGATCCTTGTGAACCTGGGACAGATGTGTTTGCTTACGATGTCATTAACCAGAATGTTCCAGTGTGACTCCGCATTGCTGGTTAATTTATAACCTGTGTGTAGAGGTTTATATTTCCCTCTTGTTTCCCACAGTTACAAAGTCATTCCAAATGGATCAGTTTTTCATTTTTCATCCTAACCAATTAAGTAAAATTTCAGTCACATTCGCAGTCATACATTTTTATAAGAGGCAAAATCAGGTGGATTTTGTCCTTCCTCTATAAGAAATGTCATCCGTCCAGGCTCATACTGCAGTACTGGTGTAGTACACAAGACTGCAGTGCATGTGCACAACACTATGAGATAGGTGCAGAATAATCAATTCACAGGACTGTACATGTTGACTCCACAAGACAATAGAACAATGTTTAATTGTGGAGCAGCAATAAATGTACCAGCAGTATTGATTCAATAAGAGTCTATTTTTTGTAGTAGGAAAAAGAGTTTCACTTACTTGAGCCTGGCTCTTTTATTTTATTTGTGAAATATTTTAATGTTTTGTTTTTTACGCAGGCCCCCATTCCTCATCTTTAGTGGTGGTATGCCGAGGGCCAGCTACGGAGATCGCCACTGCATCTCTGTCATCCACAGCAAGACTCATGTAGCGCTGGACTTCACCTCCCGCATCATTGACTTCTTTGTCATCAGAGAAGGGGAACGCCAAAAAGGCAGGCACAACTTTTATTAATTGCATTACATGATGTTCTAAACGATCAACCCTTTGTACACATTTCAGGAACTAATGCTGCTACTTCCCAGGCTGCTTAAACATATTGACACAAGGAGAACTAGAGGCATCTAATTGTGTGTATGTATGCCTTACTGTGTTTTGCAGGGGACCCAATTGCTCTGGTAGTGTTGGTGGAGGAGGAACTGGTAGTGGTGGATCTGCAGACTGATGGCTGGCCTGTGTTCCAGACCCCATACCTAGTGCCTCTGCATTGTTCCGCAATCACCTGCTCTCACCATGTCTCTTCAATCCCACTTAAACTGTGGGAGAGGGTGCATGCTGCTGGCAAACTGCAAAACACAAGCTACTCAAGAAAGGTAGAAAGAGACAGACTTGTACTTAGTTGCTTAGGACACTTTGTTTTACCATCATTCAAACACCGTCACTTGTATATAATCATCTGGTATCTTAAACATTGGCTAAATTCATTAACTGCATTTATTTTTACTTATAAAGGTAATTAATAACATTTCAGATTTACACCCCTTTTCATTGCCACGTTCATTCTCTGACAGATGATTAACTTGTTTGCTTTCTTTTTAGCCCTGGCCAATAAATGGAGGACAAAATCTTGCTCCAGATCCTCCACAAAGAGACCTTTTGCTGACTGGGTGAGTGGCCACCAGTTTAAAAATAAAAATTTGAGTTTCTCTGCTATGAGGAAATGATCGTGCAGTGTGTTCGAATCTAAAGTTCTCTGTTCTTTTGTATAGGCATGAGGATGGAACGGTGCGTTTCTGGGATGCCTCAGGGGTCTGTCTGCACCCCATATACAAACTGAGCACGGCTGCGGTTTTCCACACCGATGCTGATCCCAATGACAACATGAACCAGGGCACTGAGGGCGAGTGGCCACCTTTCCGTAAGGTAAGGAGAAATAACTTTCTTTTTAAATTTTTAGATATTTAATATTATGTGACTTCTGTGTGACCATGTAGTTAATACTGTTTTTCAATTTATCATTAATATATGATCTCAAAACTGTGTTTATTTTAGGTGGGCTGCTTTGATCCGTATAGTGATGACCCTCGACTTGGCATTCAGAAGATTCATTTGTGTAAATATAGCGGTTACCTGACTGTAGCAGGAACTGCAGGACAGGTAAGGTCTCATCCAGGAGACTATTATTTAGCTTTATTAATGACTATAAAATGAAGTTTTTACAATATGGCTCCTGTAACTTTTGTATCTGACCTTGTCTTAGGTTCTTGTGCTGGAGATTAATGATGAGGCAGCTGAACAGACAGTAGAGGCCACCGTAGTGGACCTGCTGCAGGGGCAGGAAGGTTTTCGCTGGAAGGGTCAGGCACGTCTGGATCTCCGAGGTGAACCGGTCACCTTTCCCCCAGGCTTCCAGCCCTTCGCCTTGGTGCAATGTCAGCCACCAGCTGTGGTCACAGCAATAGCTCTGCATTCAGAGTGGAAGCTGGTGGCCTTTGGTACTAGCCATGGCTTTGGTGTCTATGACTACCAACAGAAGAATAATGTCATGGTCAAGTAAGATATTTATATAGCTTCACAGCTTTATCAGTGTTTAATTAGTCATGAGAATGATTGTGATGGTTTCTGTGAAACCTAGCATATAAATAATTTTAGTAAACATTGCTTTGCTAAATATAGCTAAAAATACTTACCAGGCTCTTGTTATTTGTTAGTTATCTTGGCCTGGCATGATGTTATGATACTGATTCATTTAATTTACTATGCCAGTGTTTCTCTAGTTTGTTGTGTAAGCAGGTTTGTTGTATTTCAGTCTGATGAACCTTTTATAAAACTAAGACAGTCTGCGTAGTGAATGTTATTACTGCTTATTTATTGTTTTAGAAGTTGACTTTACACAACCCTATATTGTGTAAATATTGCCCTTTTTCTCTGGTAGGTGCACGCTTAACCCCAGTGACCAGGTGGCTCTGGAGGGGCCGTTGTCCAGAGTGAAGTCCATTAAGAAGTCTTTGCGCCAGTCCTTCCGTCGAATTCGCCGCAGTCGAGTCTCCATGCACAAACACCACACTAACAATGCGGCCAAGGTAGCTTTCTCTGCCTTTGGTTTCTTTCAGTTGTTTCAGCACCAGAATCATAACTAAATTTTTAGTTACACTTTTCACACCTTTGCTGTTTCATATTGCCTGGAGTAATTTGATAAACGTTCTCATTAATTCCGCTTTGCGGTACATACAAATCAGTTGCAGGAACTGAATGCGCGGCTGGAGGCAGAAGCTTTGCATGAAATGGAGTTGGCCCCAGTCCAGAGGAAGATTGAAGCTCGCTCTGCTGATGATTCCTTTACTGGTCTTGTTAGAACTCTCTGTTTTGCTGACACATTCCTCAGTGACAGTAAGTAGGATAATAAAAGATACAGTTCTTAATTTTTATTTAATTTTTTATAAATTATAGTGTAGTCCATTACACTATCAAAATATTTTAATATACAGTAATGGTAACTTCTTTTACAGGCTCTCACAGCACACCCTCCCTATGGGCAGGAACCAATGGTGGTGCTGTGTTTGCCTACATGCTCCGCCTTCCTGCTGTAGAACGGAGAATGGATGACCAAGTGATCGCACATGCAGGTTAAACGAGCTGATATTCTACACTTTCCTACTTTTTAGCAGTTAAAGTGGAGATTTTAACAATAATTAATTTTTGTTTATGAAATCTCTTCTCAGCTAAAGAAATCCAGCTTATGCATCGGGCTCCGGTTGTAGGCCTGGTGGTTTTGGATGGAAGGGGAGCCCCATTACCTGAGCCACTGGAAGTTGCACATGATCTTTCCCGCAGCCCTGATATGCAGGGATCCCACCAACTGCTCGTCATCTCAGAGGAACAATTAAAGGTCTGATTGTTTATTGCGCATTTCTTTACCATTTAAAATGTTTGCTTTGTAAATCAAGCAGATGTTGAAAATATTTTTTTTCTTCATTTTTTTTTTAGGAAAATTATTTGGTAAATTAGTTCTAGCATAAGTTTCTTCTTATTTGGCTTTATAATTCATTTAATATTTTGTTGGATTTTTGGTAGTACAAATTGATCACCTTGTCTTTATTTGTCTGTAGCTATTCACATTGCCAAAAGTGAGCAGTAAGGCGAAGCTTAAATTGACAGCAGTTGATGGTTCACGGGTGCGTCGGGTAGGCGTGGCCTGGTTTGGAAGCAGTCGTGTCGAGGACTATGGCGAAAGCAGTTTGGTTGTGTTGACCAATCAGGGCGAGCTACACGTCATCTCTTTGCCATCAATCAAAATGCAAGTGCACTACCCCTGCATCCGAAAAGAGGATGTGAGTGGGATTGCATCCTGTGTCTTCACGAAGTATGGCCAGGGTAGGTTTTGGGCTCACTTGATAATGCCACTAAATTAACTAATTATTTACTTGTTTTTTACTATGCTAAACAAACTTATTATATTTTATATTGTCTTTAGGACTTTACCTGATCTCCCCATCTGAGTTTGAGCGCTTCTCCCTCTCTGCACGGTGGGTGGTGGAGCCACGGTGTTTGGTGGAGGCTCCTTCCCAAACAAGACCCACCTCACAGTCCAGTCTGTCTCATAGAGACCAGCCTGATGGGGCGTCCACACAACACAGGTAAAATAATTTGACGTTGCCTCAGCAGAGCTGAGTTATTACTGAAATAACATTTCCACTCAGCTCTTTATCAGATGTTATTTTAAACAATCCCTTGACTTGTTTTTTTATTTTTATTTTTTTAATTAATTAAAAGTAATTAATATGTCTGTTGTGTTTTGCTTTTTCAGAAACTATAGCAGGAACAGTGAAAAGTATGGTAAGATTACAAAAAACAAAACAAAACTGAATATGTATTCCAAAAAGCATTGCATTAGATGCTAATCATGCGTGTAGTCAGTGCGGGCTTGAGCTTTTTTTCAGATTTTCATGCCTCATTACTCTTAACGGCTTAATATTAACAAATATTGTGATTCTGTGTTGTGATGAGTTGTACTTGTCTGGCTATATATTTCAAAATATTATTGTCGCAGCTGGAGTGAACATTTATTTTCTGGTAGTAGTTTCTTTGTTTAACTTTACATTCCAAAGCGCATGTCCTTGCAATAATTTTAAAGAAGACAGAAAGTTGACTGTCATGTATGCTATGGTTTGATGAATGTTTGGAAGATAATTGAAAGAAACTAATTAAAGATAGAATGTAAGTTACATAATTATATACTGTACATAATAGTTCACTTTTTGTGCTCGGTCATTGAATGCTGTACACTGTACATTACAAGACTGGTGTTTCTGTTTGGCCAAATTTCTCACTGAAAATAAATCCTTCACTCCAGTTATTCTAACCCTTGTGGATAAGTGCAAATAAAATAATGTGCATGCTTTCAAGGAAAAAAACTCATCCTAATCCGAAACTCTTTTTTTTGCTTAAGTGTTGCTTGAATACCAGCATGCTTTTGCTGAATGCTTGTATGCTTGTATATTCCAGAGAATTCTGCTAGACAAGTAATGGAGCATGCTTTGCTGAACGATGAGAGTGAGTACATCACTAACCAGTGGCCATTTTAGTACCTAGCACCTGGCAGAGTTGGCCATGGAAAGATTGGGCGCCCAGGATTAAAACTGCAGGGCAGATCATTAGGATTTTTTTCCCCAGTTGGTTTTATGTTGCTTGTTGTCTTGTTTCTAAAGTTTGATGTGCAATAATATGCGTGACATCTTCAACTCTTTGTCTGCAAAATCATGATAATTTGTGTGTGCATGATCAATAACAAACCTATGTCTGCACATGTTATACATGTACAGCATATTACTATTGTTTATTTAGTCATTGAAGCTGCATTTAATAAAGCACTGCACCAGAATTACATTATATTTCATATTACAGTGCCAAGTGTTTGCACTGTTTCAGCTGAGTGGTGCTAATATGAAATGTCATCCCCTGTGATTCCTATCCCTATATAGATGTACTTCAAGAGATTCAGAAGTCTCTAGAAGATGATCAGATGTGAGTATCGTTAGTCATTGTACAAGTCAGTCTCGGTTTCACAAGATTATTCATAATTAACATTTATTTCTTTACTTACAGGGTCTTTTTGGAAAACAGTGTACGGACCAGGCCAGCACCAGGCAGGATGCTGTGATAAAGAGGGTAAGCTTTGACCTATCTTTAAGCAGAATGATTTAAAATCCTTTTTACTCATGTTTTTCCCCTTGATGCCTGATCCAGATGAAGCTTTGGAAACCCGTGCCTGAAATGTTCACTCTGGCCTTGCTAAAGACATGAACACTACTGCTAGCATCACTACTGAACCACATCAAGCCCTGGAGAGAAAACCTGCTCCAGTTACGGGATTTCGAGTGAGAGGGAACCGCTTGTGCCTGCCAAGACCAACCACTGTATCCATAACAACCATAAGCCTGCCCTCAGGCTCCAGCTTTTAGCATGCCCCTTACCTTCCTATGAGCTGCAGCTGCATCATCCAAAAGCCAAGGAGCAAAGGCATGGTGGCAGGGCATTTTATTCAGTTTTTTTAAATGATTTTTTCATTTTTATGCATTTTTAAAAAAAAAGATTTTTTACGTGATTGAAGACTTTGAAATAAAAAAAAAAATGCCGTGTCTCACACAAGGGAAAACATACCGATAGCTACTGGGCATAACTTGGAGTCTTAGGATTTGTCCTATTTGTGCTAAAATTAAACTGACAAAGTGCTGACAAACCACATGTACTGTGTATTGGACATTTATACTGTACTCTAAAGGAAGAAGTAATGCCATTTCCCCATCCGTCCAGGCTTAAAAAAAAAAAAAGAAAAGGGAGAGAGAGAAGTGTGTAGTTATATTGTAGGTACTTTTTCACTACTGTGTAGCGCACATGCTGTCATTTCTGGGGGATATGATTTTCTAAGGGGCTTGGTTTCTAATCTTTTTTAAATTTAATTTTTTCCAAATGCCATTTATGTAATTTAGGACTGTAATTTTAAAATATTGTTGTTAAATGTTTAATATATAATTCTATGAAGATCTGTACCTGTTTTAATGACGGACTGTATTTTCTGATCTAAGGAAATATTTTGGTACTGTCTTGTTAAAATGCTTATAGACTTTGATTTTCTTTGGCATTTAGAGTATATTTTTGTAGTTAACTGATCATGTATAAGAACACTAGCATTTGTAATTTGACACTACCATTAAGTGTGCTCAGTAAATTTTGTACAATTTCTCCCACATCAAAAACTTGTCATTTCATGGTTTGTTTGTTTCTTTTAGGAGCTATAGACATTTACTTAGGGCAGCACATACTGAGTTTTTTTTTCGAACACGTAATGTATGGATTTCATTTGCTCATCTCGGTTGTAAGTCGATTTGAATCAAAGCAATTGGCAGATGAATAAATTAAATTTTAGGTTGTTGATTACAGAAATCGTTTGCATTACAAAGTTAGGGAGCAGACAGTAAAATAATGACAGGTTTCAGAGCTAGAACGGGTTTCTTTTGTCATGCCTGTGCTTTGGTCACCTGCCAAAATAATTTAATTTGATCAAAGTAAAGTTTCAGTAACTCAATCAATAAACAAATCTACACATGTGGCTTAGAGGCAGCAACATTGCCTTCTGTCAATAAAATGGAAACCAATGTTAATAGAGTAAGTCATCACTTGACTAGACAAATGGCATTCTCATGAGTTTTGCATTAAGGGTCCACTATAACTAAAATAACTTCACTACAAATGTACTTAATGTATTTATACATTTAAATATTATGGTCATTATTTAAATATGCACAATAATATTTTTAAAATTGAGGAAGTGCATTGACTCGTTCTGTTTCCGCTCCACTTATCCTGTACAGGGTTATGCGGTTTCAGAGCCTCAGGAAGTTTAGGGAACATGATGGAGTTCACCCTGGCTGGGTTGCCAACTCAAGCATACTGTATACGCTTTGAAATCATACCATACAGATAGATTGAAAATACCAATCAGTGTACAGATTTTTTGCCCTGGGAGAGAGGGAGTACCCAGAGGAAACAAAGTGAACATGCAAACTTCAACACAGAATGGAGATGAGATTTGGATCCACAACCCTGAAGGACACTTTCCCCTCCTGTTAATAAATAAGAATTATTAGCACTTTGGCCTATGGTATAGATGCAGCATTATTATGTTAAGGGATGAAAGATCACAACATCAAATCAAGGCACCAAAAATCAACTAATAGATAATGTACACACTGAAGTATTTAGCCAAACCTGTTAATAATTAAATTCAGCTGTTTTAATCAGGCCCCTTATTCCCAGTGAAAGGCAATTTTAATGCTTCAGCATACCAAGACATCTTGGACAATGCTATGCTTCTAACTAGACCCCGCCTAGTGCCTAGACCTACCTGCGATAGGCTCCAGCCACTCCCGACCCTGTATACAGGATAAAGAGGTATTGCCTTCTTTGGCAGTATAGATGTTGAGTGAGATTGGTGAAGGCCCTTTTCACAAAGCAACGATTAGAAAGACATGGTTTAATGAGTTCTGTCTAGAAGAACTCGACCTCCCAGTACCTTTGGGATGAACTGGAACAAAGATTGTGATCCAGGGCTTCTCGTCCAGCATCAGTCCCTGACCTCATGAATGCTCTACAGAATGAATGCACGGGAATTCCCACAGAAACACTCCAAAATCTTGTGGACAGCCTTTCAAGAAGAGTGGAAGCTGTTAAAGCGACCAATTCTATATTGAAGTTTATGTAGTGTCCATGTTCACTTTTATGACTATTTCGTGTTCTAGGTGCTGTTTCACTCACGAATGTGTAACAATAGTTATTTCTATTAGAATGCCACAACACTGAAATGTAAACAGTATTCTGGTGAAGCTGGCTGATTGTTTTTAATGGGAGTAGATTCGGTGTGGTTTAAACCTCCTCACTCAGAACTTTTCCTCAAAAAAACATTTGTCTTAAATAAATAGCGCCCTCTTGTGAAACTTCGATGTTTAACGTGTTTTCTGCTGGGTTTTTTTTTATGTGGTTTTAAAAAAGGCCGTTACTAATGTTGTTGTTTTAAATAATACTCGCTCACTTTAAAAAATTAAACCGTACCGGTCGCTCTTCTGACGTCACTTCCGCATTATTTCGCGAGCGGTTAACAGTGTGCGCGGAGCTGTCACAGGATTTGCGGCTGGTGGGTTTGTCTTTATTGGAAAGAATGAATTGATAATAATCTCAGATCATTTAAACGGAAATACTGAGTTTAGGGAGGCGAGCTGCTTTTACAGATATGTGGGTCTTCGGTTACGGATCGCTCATTTGGAAAGTTGACTTTCCGTTCGAGGAGAAGCGAGTCGGTTTCGTTAAAGGTTTCAGTCGCCGGTTCTGGCAGGGAAGCACAGACCACCGCGGAGTTCCCGGACAGGTAACAAACACCTTGTCCTTCAAACTCATTTATATGTCATCATTTAAATCATTAGACATTTGCCAGAATAGCCTCACTGCTGTAGAATGATCAGCACTTTTTTCCCTTAATACTTGTTTTCATTTATAAAATGTCCTTCTGTTGCTTGTTTCCAGCCTGGACGTGTGGTGACGTTAATTGACGACCCCGAGGTAAATAGTGACACTAAGTCCAAAAGTGTGTCTTCACCTGATCATATGTGCTTACCAAATATCTAAGTCTAGTCCTCCTGTTATAATTTTCCACCTTTCTGGGAAAACTTGGCTCTAGATTTCGGTATGTGTGTGTGTGTGTGTGATGTGAACATTAGTGATGTCTGACATATTGTTGGTGAGGCGATCAGGGGTGTAGTCAGTAGTCCAGTTTATCACTGGATATGAGGTTAAGGCTTTGTGCAGGCCACATAAGTTCTTCCAGTCCAACCTTGGCACTTCATGTCTTCTTGAACGAAAGTGAAGTGCATTCTAGACAATAGTGTGGCAGCAGTTTGGAAAAGACAGTCTATACGAGGGTGAGCAAAAAAAAAAAAAAAAAAAAAAAATCGCACTTTGGCTGTAGAATTTCATTTAATAAACCTTTCGCAAAGAATTCTTTTTGGCATAATCTCCTAGCTTTTTAATACACTCTGTCCATCTGTCAACAAGCTTTAATATTCCCTCATTTAAAATGTTTTAGGCTGAGCTGCGAGCCACAAATGCACCTATATCTTCACTTCATCAGAAGTGAATCTTTGTCCTTGTAGAAATGCATTAGGAAACAAACAGGGGATGGATCAAGGACAGGACTATAGGGAGGATGAAGTTTTTGCAGAGTGAAGGCAGAAGTGTGTGGAAGTATAAGCAAATGTGTGTATTATCATGCAAGATCACAATGCCCTTAGATAGCAGTTCTCTACGTTTAATTCAAAGGTTAGGCTTCAGTTGTTCAATAAGCATTGAAAAATGTAAAAAAAAAAATTGGGTGAGTACCAGATTTGTATCAATGACTAAGATAGAGAATGTAAAATTGTCATTATTGCTGCACAGGGCCGTGTTTGGGGTGTTGCTTACAAACTTCCATCAGGCAGAGAGAAAGAGGTGAAGGAGTATCTGGACTACAGAGAGAAAGGTGGATACAGAGTGATGACCGTTACATTTTATCCTAAAGATGATCAGCACGAGCCCATCCAGAACACACTGCTCTACATTGGATCCCATGACAACCCAAACTACCTCGGACCAGCACCTCTGGAACTCATCGCAGAACAAATCCTTAGGTCAGTTGGACCCAGTGGAAAAAACACAGAGTACTTATTCGAGCTGGCCAACGCTCTTAGAGAGTTGATGCCTGAAGATGCAGATGATCATCTTTTCTCCTTGGAGCACCTGGTCAAGAAACTTCTACAGGAGGCTGCTGAATGACACTAATTACTACCACTCCATGTAGCATTTTTGTACACTGGAGGTTCGTCCACATACACACAAGGGTATCTTGTATATGGGGGGTCTCTAACTTAATAGCAGATTATTAAAAACCTTAGATTTTATTTAATATTTCAGTGTCTCTGTTGTAATGTCAAATAACTGCATATTTAAGGTTGTATGGGTCTTGTATATAATATTTATGCACTAAGTAAATTATAGTCACACAAATAATATAATGGGTATCAACAGTTGTATAGGTCATTGTAATTAAGACCACTGTAGAGTTTTAGCAGGGCTAATTTAGGGGGGGGGACTCATATCTTAGGCATAAGAAGAAATTATATGCTGGCAGGTCCATGAATATTTGGACAGTGAGTTTTCATGTTATTTTCCTTCTGTACACAACCACAGTAGAACTAAAATGAAGCAAGTGCGATGAGGTTAAAGTGCAGATCTTTAGATTTAGTTCAAGGGGTTTAACAAAAATATTGTGTTAAGTATGTAGCAATTACAGCCTCTTAACTTTCACAGGTAATTAATCGGACAAACTAAAAATATTAGGATTACTTTTTAATAATCCTCACTTGAGCTGCTTTGCCACGCCTTAGAAACCAGCAGCAACAGAAGGTAGCTTGTTGTTTAGGTCTTTATTCCTTCAATTTGGTCTTCAGCAAGTGAAGAGAATTGGATTAAGGTCAGATGACAACACCTTTTTGAAATGCATATTGATGGCTGACCCATGAAAAAAGCATCACCAGACCTTATTTTTCATAACTGAAAAAAAAACTTTTGATCAACTTTGCCTGTATATGGACTTTCTAGGCAGTTATTGCAATATTTTTTTTCAACTACCTTGAATAAAATAAATAAATAAAAAGCACATTTAAATTAAATTTTTATTTCTTTCTTTTTAAATCCATTGTGATTGTGTACAAAGACAAATAGAAAAGGTGTCACTGGCCAATACTTATGAAACAAATAAACACGACAAAATTGTATATATATTTTTTCATAAATAAGAGAAACATCCATCCATCCATCCATCAGAAATTCAGTTTGGTGGCTGATGTTTGGGTGGCCGGTGTAACGGGCATCCTTCATCACGTAACAGTAGACATTAACTTCTAATGTAACTGTAGACAGCATCATTATCACCTTTTATGTTGTAATGTGAGGTAATAATATATCTACCGAAACATTGGAGTAGTGTGAGGAGTGGCAACGAGTTGACCGCACACTCCATTCGCAGGTAATGGTAGCATGTGGGCATCGCGGTCTGCACGTGGACGGAGCCGTGGTTACCCTATAGTATCAGATAAAACACATCTAAAGGTAACAGCAAGTATGGCCATTTAATCTTTTTTTTGTTTTTGCCCAGCCAAAGTACAAAGATTCTGAAGTGTTACAAATTTTTGGCCTGAAAGAATCAATCAATTTACTTATCCTATTCCAGAGTGATGTGTGTCAGGGTAAGAAGGGATGTGTGTGAGGCATAGTGCCCACACACTGTACCCACCTGAGACAGCGTTATGATCTGGGGTTGCTTCAGTTGGTCAGGTCGACAATGTTATTGTGGCAATAAGACGTCTGCTGACTACTTGAATGTACTGCATTTAAAATTTAAAAAGTAAAACTGGTAATACAGGCCTTCCAGCAAAAAAAAAAAAAGAGATTTGAACTTGAAATGCAAAATGGATACAATTCATTTTTTTATTTAAAAATATTTATTTGCATATTCTTAGGTAAAACAATCAAACGGGACATCTAAAAAATAAAGAGAGAAAGAAAAAAACAACAACTCACTGCAGTTTTGGCACTAAGCTACACAGTGTTGCCTGTATGGACATTCCATAATGAATAACAGACCTATTCATGGTTCATTCCGAGCTGCATTCAAGTGGACTTATACGTATAATGTAAAGATCTTTATGGTTGTCTAAATAAACATGAGAGCACAGATACTGATTTAAATCAGTCTTGGTTTGAGTACATGGTGAACCAAGGAAAAAAGTCTGTGTTTGGATGGTTTGAATGCTGTGAGGATACCCAGTCACATGCCCCATAAATAACATCATTAAACCATGAATATGCACACAAACCAACATGCACATGCACTTCAAATGCTTTCAGCTCACACATCCACTCATTTGTGACTGGTGCTTATTTTTAATGTAGAATAACCTTCCAGCAGACTTAACATCTGTTTAAAATAATTACATTGTATATATGAAAATTAAACACTCATAAATACAAGAACAAGACAGAAGACAAATAATAACTGAGACTTATGCAAAAATTGTGAGTCAGATCCCCACCAGAGCTACTAAATCATCAATCACCTACCACAGTAATACAAAATGGTATGTCCGATATGCAGCGATGCTGGTTTTTCATCACACCATACATTGGGTGATCTCAAGAGCTCTCAGTGGCCCACCTTTAGAATTAATTTGGCCTAGTTCAAGAAAGTGTTAGAAAGTGTCTAAAGGATGCTGCTTGGAGGTGAACTACATTCACACTGTAAGCTTAAGTGCAGATTTCAAATTTAACATTTACATGACATGTTCCGGTCAATACTCCTGAGCTGACCTGTACATGTGAAATGATGACACTTCATGAGGGACCCAGCCAACGACTCAACTGAAGCTGTTTTGACCATGTACCGTCTATACCAGCTATAAAAATAATCTCTGTATGCAAATACACAAAATAATGTGTATTTAAAAAAATAAAATAAAAAACAACAGTGGAGCCATGGTGGCTTTTTTCAGTGTAAAGAGTCCAAACTATGATACACCTGCATTAAAAATCCCTGCAGAATACAAAGATGACTCAAGGCTAGTTGGATTAACCTAGAAGTAACATGACTGTACAAACTGATGTCACATTGCCACGTGTATAGATATTAAGCGTAGAAAGATTTGCATCATCATTGGAAAAAAAAGTGATGTTTTAAATAAATCAGACTTTTACCTGCAGTGTGAATGTAGTCACTATTAAAAGATAAAATATTTCCACATCTAAAACTGTCCATACACCTTCTGAAGAGACCAGTTATAAATGTCTTGAAGAATGGCTTGAGTGGGAGATCAGATCCACAGGCAGTCGGTCCTTGATCACACATTCATGTCCACACATACAGGAAAAAAAAAAACAAAAGATGTAAAAAGAAAATCTGTACAATAATATTACAGACTGCAGGACATGTATCCCTGCTCAGATAAACCTTAAATATTAAGTATAGTTAAAAAAAGAAAAAAAAGAAAAATGTGAATTAAATACATACAGTACATACACAACCCCCCCCACAAATTCAAGTTATTGCTTTTCAATGCGTATACTTGTCCTTAACACATGTCCCCTAAATGTCTTCTTTCTCAACCAGAAACGGTGAAGTTTATTAAAAAAAAAAAAAAAAAAAAAAAAAACAGCCTACAAAAAGACCTGTTTCACCTGTCTAGGCGTAGTAGCATGGTGACACTAGTAGGTCTGTGAGCACCACTAGCTGGTCATCTGTGAATTGCTGTTTGTGCTCCAGCCAGTTGTCATGGTGAGTCCGGCGAAAATTGGACAAAGTCTTTTTCACAGTCATCTAAAATGTGTTAAAACAAACATTAGTTTGAGGATTAATAATAGTTACAAGCTTCAGAAAAGACAGGAAGGAAATAAGAATTAATAATCTAATCCACCTCAATAGGTTGCGTGTCATTGAGGTGGGCACTGAGGTCCATGAGCAACTGGGGCATCCAGGTGGGCACATCATAAGGGCTGGACAGAACACAGGCACTGAGACCCAGCACTCCTGCATGGCGCCGCACTAGATCTAAACACAAATCACAGACAGATTGTCAAATCAATTTGATTCAAATTTTGGGCGTTGCAAGTTTGATTCAACAGCCCTAATGTACATTTGTCTAAAGCTGCTGTATTTCTAAAAGGTTTTGAAGTATTTAAAAAAAACTCAAAAAGTATCTAATAAACCTTGTACAACAGTTAGAGCAGACGGAGTAATCTGATTGGATAAGAGGCATTCCACAATTTGTGGTAATAGATAGTAACAGCACCAGGATGTTTAACTAAATGAATCACTCTGCATCCCAGCTGTTCTTATAACTGTTAATTACTTGTACACTAACTGTCAGGCACGGATTAAATTCATAGGCTGAGGTATCACTGTATTTGCAGAAGATGGAATATGTCTATTTTTTTTTTTACAAAAGCTGTGATATATTTTTAAAAACTAGACCATTTCATGTCCGTAGGTTTACCTAAATAATGGGAAAAAAACGTGACTTGATTCTGAGCTGAAAACTCTCCCATTAATTAAACTGACCAACACAAGATGGTTAAATTAAATAATCAATTAAATTACACAGCTGTAACGTTTAAACCATTTGTTAATGAGCATATAATAACTAAAGTACTATCAAAGTGGGGGACTTACCAACTGAAGGTATGGTGTCCACAACAGAGCCCAAGTCTCTCTTCCTCTTCTTAGGCAGTCTGGTTTTGCATAGAGTCTCAAAATGAGTCTGCATGGAGATGTCCATGGTCAAGAAGTTACACTGCAGGAAACCACTCAGTGTAGTGGCAGCCATCTCCCTCACCTGGGAAGAAAGAAGCAAATACAAGTGCTGTGCAGTGAGTGAATGATGACACTCATTCTTAACGGAAAAAAGTAGCATAGAGTAGGGTGTACCTCTAACTGCTCATCCTCCAGTAGCCTGATGACAAGTGCCTGCACACTTTGAACTGCATGTTCATTGCTCAGCATTGTGAACAGGTTGTAGAACACCATTATTTGTAGATAGGTGAGCACGGAATAGCGTGCATGCCATGAGCTGCTCCCTGCAATCTGAAAATGAACAGCATTTATTACCCACAGCTAAATGCTTATCGCCAAACAAAACTGAATTGACTACCTTTCATTAATATATATATATATATATATATATATATATATATATTTTTTTTTTTTTTTTTTTTTTTTTTTTTTAATAACTGAAATGAACAAAATCAGCAGGGTCCCATCAGGCCACATTTTCCATCAGCATAAAACTCACTTCATTCAACACGTTGAGTACCAGAGGAATCTGTTCTGGATAGAGTAGGCCCTGGGACATGAGAGACAAGCAGGTCTTCGCATCCCTCTTCAGTTCATCATAGCTATCATCATTTTCTACAGGAGCAATCTATACATACGCACACAAAATGGAAAAAATATATATACAGAAAAAAAAGTCACAACATAAATATATACAGTACTGTGCAAAAGTCTTAGGTACCATATTATATGCCGTACCAATTTTGTTATACATGTTTATCATGTCTGCATAATTATGTACAAAATCATTCACTACCTGAATACAAGTTCTTATTCACCGATAGATCTGATTTAGAGTGAATGTAAAAAACAATGAGAGTATGAGACCAACCTTAAAAAGCAGAGGCAGGAGCTCGAGCTGCTGAACTAACGGGGTGGTAAAAGAGCGACCAGCGCTGGCCATCTGCCACTTCAGTACAGTTTTGAGCAGTTTAATGGCCTGAGTTCTTTCGTCTTGCTCACCCACTCCATTTTCTTCCACAACATGGTTCTGGATCTCATCCTCCCCATCCAGCAGCGGTTTTAGGCAAGCCATGATCCTCTCTGTAAACTCTGTTATGTGAGGGGACTTTGTGGGTAGCGTTTTTGGCAGACGGACATCAATCATGAAAATGTAGGTCAGCACACTGTAAGACGGGGGAACAGGGGATAATGTTAGAAAGAGAAAAAAGAAGATAAGCTCAGTTGTTCAAAATGAACACATGATGGCAAGGAAACGTACTATTAAAGTCAGGCACCATTTTTAAACTGTTTTTTTAAAACTGTTTAACAATTTTCTCCCTAATTTAGTATTTGTCAATTTATATCCACTGGTCAACTCGCGTGGATGATACAACAGCTACCAGCCAAGGAGGGAGAAGGCATTCAGGTGCTTCCTGCAAGTCACATGAAGCCAACCAACTGCATCTTTTTGAAACACCCTCAGGAGAGTGAGTACTTCATTCTCCCTCAAATAGCACAGCTGATTTTACAGATTTACTTAAACAAATATGAAAATGATGACCTACTTGACAGAATACTTATTAAAATGATTGTGATTATGATAATTGGTTATGACCAATAATAGAATACACCTCAATAATGTAAAAATGTATAAAACAGTTTGTAGGAAACAGTATTGTAGTTATGGTCTGCTTCTTACCTGCCGATACGTTCTCGTACATTCTTGTACACCTGAGTGAGTTTGGGCTCCAAATAAGCCAGAAGCCTGTGCAGCAGCTCTGGTACCCTCCACTCCTGCTGAGCCAGACCCCCCTGAAGCACATACAGATGACTGGGCAGCGAGAGCCAGGGGGAGAAGACAACCACATTTATTAACGACCTTGTGCACCATCAGGAATTTGCAAATCAGTACATCATAAAATTCACTTCAGCAACATTATTATATAACTAATTTGGGCATTTATTGGACATTTTTCTAAATCAAAACTGATCTTGCCATTTCATTTGTACACTTTTCTAGCCGTAAGCCTTAAGGATTCTTGAATGTTGTAACATGTATAAAATAATGTACTGTATAATTATTGAAATGAGAAAACGTTATGGACTACCAAAGTAATTTCAATGTTTTGTTTTTAAAAGTTTGTCTTTCCAGTGGGATACAGGAAAATGTCAGTGGTTGTTTGCAAGGCCAGTCAAAATTCCTTTTTCTGTAGTTCTTAGCCACATTGTTTAATGAAAGAAGCAAACTTTATACACTTCAAGATCAAACTTGAAGTCTGGGTTGCCGGATTAAATAAGAGGTTTGTTTAAATTATAGTGATCTTTCTAATCTTTATTCCAAATGAAGTCGGTAGATTAAATTTAAGTTGTACAAGATCCCAGGTCCTTCTTACCAGGCATCTACAAAAGAACCCCCTTCTCCACTAAGTGGACATTCCATCAGCATCTCCAGCAGCCAGTGTAGCTTCCGTGGGTCTCTGCTCTCCTATAAGCCCAGACAGCACTTTGTTAACACTACAAATGAACCACCAAACACCAAAAATTAAGACGTGTGTACAGGATAGGAAGAACGTACACAGGCAGTAGCTACACATGTGCCCCAGTCAGTATAGGTCTCCACTGTGATGTTGGACAGTGCTCTTCGCATCAGAGGAATGAGAAATTGCCACAGGGCCTCCACCTGCATTTAAGAAGAAGGAAATGAGGAAAAATTAGAAAAGAAAGCAAGACAAAAAAAACAGGAAAATTCTTTTACATGAACTTCTAAGGTCATTGTTTAATTCCTCACCTGACTAAAGCGCCAGTGCTTGCTGCCTCTCACTAAGCCTGCAATGATCTCAGCCACACACCTTTGTGTACTCTCGTGAGAATCACCAGCCAAGCGCTCCATATGAGGTTTAAGCACTGGCAGGAACACATCACTGTAGTTCCTGAATAGACCCTGTTCAATAAATCACATAGAAATATGCTCAAATCTGTGACCAGCATACTCTGGCCTATTTAATTAAAATACCTAAACATTGTCCATTTTTAAATCTAAACAACTTTACAGTTTGGTCTTTGAGCTTGTACCTTAAAGAGGCAGAAGCGACGTGGGTTGAATTTGTCTTTCCCCTTGCGGTCCTCAAGTGACAAGTACTCAATGAGCTGACTGACAAACATGGGGTTAGAGAAATTGTCATAGATGATCCGTTCGCTCTGCAATTAAGAAAGAAATTTTTTTTGTTAAAGCCGGAAACAATTCTTCAGTTGAAATTAATTCACTCAGACAGCGTGTGTGTACATACCTCACTCATCTCCTCTGGTATGAGGTCTTTCAGCTGCTGCTCAAGTGGAGCATACAACATCAACTTCCTACAGAAAATAGAGAGTGAGTAAAAAGAGAAAGGTTAAGCTTAGACTCAGAGTAGTACATATATACTGGTAAGGGTAAGACGTAGTTGGTGAGATGTGCATACTTGGGCCAACAGTAGTAACCCCAGTGTGTCTTCTCCACAAAGTGGAAATTTTCCCATTCCTGCCGAGTGTAAGGTAAACTCTCAGCATGGTACTGAAGCCAGTCATTTTCTGGCCGGTCTCCAGCTACTAGTTCCTTTGGCTCAATCACCCCACCTACAAGAAAACACTCAGTCATTAGCTGTAGAGCTAAAATTCTAAATCATATCTAACTGATCAGTAGCTCAATATGTGGCAAGGATGGAAAAAGCCTTTCCAACTGGCACAAGCAGTATGTCCTATAGGTCATAAGTCACCACCTCTAATACTTCATTGGACTGGTTTTAAGTTTGATTATGGCATGACTTTGCCACTGCATTGTTTCAAAATCTGTATGCGTTAAGCAATTACATTGTATTGATGACTGGAGAGTCAAAATGCTCCATAAAGTCTGTAAAGAACATCCTAAAGACTTTCAGTGGGGTTGAGGTCAGGACTCTTTGGTGATCAATTCATGTATTCAAAGCCAACCTTTCACAATTAGGGCAGAAACTGGGATGACCTAAGCTGGTCATACTGTAAATTCAGGTAGTCATCAGATTTTATTTTATTGCCACATGATGTTGCTGAGCCTACATCTGTCCAATTGAAGCACCACAGATCATAAAACTGCTTCCAGAGGCTGGTACAGTGGATAGCAAGTATGATGGATGAATCACTTTACGTGCTTCCCTTCTCAGCCAAACAAACCCATCACTTTAGAATAGGAGAAATATGGACTCATCACACCCTTGCTCCAAAATCTGTAAAGCTTTATGCTCCCTAGCAAATTTTCACACAGCATATATTTTCAAAACTTTCTTTATGATTAGTCTCAGTAACAGGTGGTTTTCTTATGGCCATACAGCTGTGTAGTCACAATCCTTTGAGTTCTCATCACATTGTTTAAGTGAAAATGCTTTTACTTTTATTATTAAACATGGCTATAATTTATACTGACGCTTTTTTAAGATGCAACTTCAAGTGTTTAAGTGATCTCCAAACATGGTTATTCACATTTTTTAACGATAAAGTTTTTTTTCCCCTGAGTTGATGGTTTAATCAGTTAGAGTTAAAAGAATTGGTCGGAGCTAAAATATATAAATCAGTAAATCAACCAATCAAATGCTCTTAAGTAATTGCTCATCTAAATAGAAAAATATTCACTTTTTTTGGCCAGGCAGTGCATTTTTGAACATTATTAATTTAATGACCAATTAAAAAGACACATTTGGCTGGTGGGCAAGCAAATGAATTTATGAATTGTTCACCGTCTATGAAAAATAGATTCTCACAGACGGTGGACAACAGAACTGCTGAATGAACTGGTGGTCTTTCAGCTATAGTCAATGCATACATACTGATGTCACTGGGTGTGATGGCCACTTTCACACGGGGTCTCTTCAGCTGCTTGAGAATTCCGGCCACAGCAGATATCGCCACCTACAGCATAATGAGAATACAGGAACTGGTCAAAAGCACTGAAACATGATGACGGACAAAATAGTGCCAAAACTAGCTGACTAGGCCATCCACCTTGCGCACGACAAGTCCGTCATGATTGAGACTCTGGACAAAGAAGCGTACAGCTGGGGCAGGAAGAGGATGGTCATCTCTCAGTAGCAGAGACAGGAAGCCAATGGCCATGTGCTCAAACTTCCATGGCCTTTGAAAGGAGTAGGACAAAGATTTATCATGTGCAAGTATGCAACATTTCTATACTATACATACTAAACATTATTACTTTACATTATACATGACCGGGGATTAAAAATGAATGGAACTTACAGGTCTCGGGCACTGAGGCATTCTAATAGATCAGAAACCAGCTTTTCATAACTCCTGCACAGAATAAGTATGAAATATTGTAATAATATATATTTTTCAATGTCTGCATATTTTTGTGTGTGCGCGTGCCTCTGTGTAAAGGAGTAATCACTAACCGCACAGCATCCTGATTTCTGGCTTGCTCCAATGCAAGTCCCTGTTTCAGCTCCTCTTCTGATGGAGGGTCTATGTGAGCAACAGGGCTACCAGAACCTGTGATCTTGCAGCCAAGTTCCACTGTGCTTTGTGGCACCTGCACACCAATAAAAGACACATAACTGTTTGATCTATGTTTGAGGCAGGGCATTACAGAATGAGAAATGCTTTCTGAGAAAAAAATGCTTATTTTAGGAGCGGTAGTGGGTGGAGAGGTATAGCAGCTTACACTGAATTTGATGCCAATTGTCTCGTACTGGCGATGGACTTTATCTCCAAGGTCATCAAAGAGCCTGACAATAGAGGGTTTCTCCAGGCACATGGCAGGACTGAGGCCTGAGCGCACCATGGCTGGCCATGTCAGAGCAATGCAATCCCAGTCATGTAGATTAGCCAGACAAACACCTCCGTGATTCCCCAATAGACAATACAGAGCACCCTATAAAGGCAAATAATAATAATAAAAAAGAGAGATCAATACAGATATAACTACAGTTTATTATGTACGTACTACATTATAATGTTTTAGCCTCACAACACTGAATCTTTTCCATTTAGATCATACAACTCTGAATGACGAATCAAAGCCAGCTTACTGAAGATGTCAAAGCTTAATTCAATTTATAATACTGCATGCCAGGGGCGTAGATTTAGGGTGGACGGAGGGGATGTGTCCCCACCAATATCCTCCGACCATTGAAATGTCCCCACCAATAATTTTATCCACTTTAAAAAAAATAAAATAAATAAATAAATCCCGCCCCCAAAACACATATGAACATTTTGATTGGCTGTGCCTTTCCCTGCCATCATGTGAGAGGCAATGGCTGCAATACTAGCAGCGCCAAATGCAGTCGATTTTTATTTTTTCCCCGTGCAAGAAGGTATGTTGGGTGACATATTTGTGAGGATGGCGGCAGCAAAAAAAAAAAAAAGAAGAAGCTGGACATAAGGAACTTTTTTTTTTTTTTCAAAGAAAAGTGTAAGCCACTTAAAAATTTTTTTTTTTTAATTTCCCTTTATTTAACCAGGCAAGACAGATTAAGAACAGGTTTCTTATTTACAACTGTGGCCTGGCCTGGCGAACTTCAAGTTCGCTAGTGAATCCATCAAAGTCCATCAAAGTAACAACAGTTAACGTTAATGCTAGTGGGTTTATTTATTTATTTATTTATTTTTTACCGCTTTGACTCACATTCATTATAGCATAGTCTGAATACGGACTTAAAACTAACAGCTTTTTGTCAGTTATTAACTAACAGCTTTTTGTCAGTTATTAAACATTCCTTTAACATTACACTATTCCTTAATTTAACTTAATGAATTGCATTTCGAGTGGATTAATATCAATCCAAGCATTGCTAGTATTAATGTAAAGTGATTTTGCAGCATATTAAAAAAACATGCATTCCGTGGACGGAGTTGGGGTGGGGATGGAGTCATACAGTAGGTCCCCACCAATGTCCAGAGCAAATCCCCATGCCTCTGAGATTATCAGTTCTTTCTGTGCAATCTATAAATGCTGTATGACTTACACACTTCTAGTTTCATTCCATTTTATTTTGGCAACTTTGGTTGTAAATAATCTAATTTCTTTCTGACCAAATTTGTATTGAAATTATCTACTTTTATTCCATTTTATTTGTAATTGTACTTTCTAGAGCAATTTATTTCATCATACAAAAATCCTTCCTTTTTAGATCATGGGCAGTCATATAAGAATTTCACCACATATCATACTGCGCATGGTTGTGTATGAGAGAAATAAAATGTGTGCGTGTACACAAATAAAATCATAGAAGCTCTTTTTGCTGCTCGTGGACGTACTTTCCCTCCTCGTCAACTTCAGCAGGAGCGTTTCCGAGCTTCCTTTGTTCCTCCAACTCCTTCTTCTTCCTCCAGTCTTCTCGGGTCATTTTCTTGGGCTCTTCGAGGTCTACGACCCCTTCCTGACCCGTGCTGGTCTCGGTTTCTTGCTGCATGGCGGTCCAGGCACCGGGAGCAGCCACGAAAAACAGGAATCAGGAGTTCTGCCTGGATGATAAATGACAGGTTATTAGACAGAAATATCTGCTGTGACATATGAGCAATAAAGGAAATAACTTGTCTTATAGAAGTCACAAGAAATGGATTAAGAAAATGTCATTCATTTGTAAATTTAGACTTTTTTTTAGATAATCATGGATGAAGTATAACCACTCTATCGTTGATTATTTTCCTACAACAGCACGAGGCTGAGTGATAACCACCATATCAGCTAAAATATACCATTTCAATTCGTTTTGTTTTGTACGAATAAATTCAAGCTTGTACACAACACATAAAACATACAATTATTAGAAAATAACAAACATACAACTTCATATTAACCTAAGGAACCATATTTATGTCGGTGAAGTACATTTAAGCCAGTTACTGTTAGCTGGCTAGCTAGCAACCTAGCTAACATGAATAATGTTATAAAAACGAATATTTTTCATAGAAACCAATAAACTTCACATTTCGTTCAGAAATCTTTTCCAAACTACGTTATATTTACCTTTAAACCCGATGACTGACGTTAGAATTACGATGTTACTTAGCCTTAAACTGCAGCTAAACTCTTGCTAGCTTACTGTTTACAAGCGTGAACACGAACTAACCGGAACCGGAACCCACGAACATTACAGAATAAAAGTAGCGGCAGCCTCGTAAAAGGCTGATAATAATAATAATAAGTCATTGTATGACCTTATTTGATAGGTATGAGTATTGAGTAATTGTTTTAAATAATAGATCGAAAATGTAAATGGTTAAACACATTAAAATAATTTCAGCAACTGTCTCTCTCTCTCTCTCTCTCTGCCTGAATAAACAAAACAAAACAACATCTATGGGAGTCAGTGACAAAATAACGAACGACTCGGAGTAGAAGAGTCATTGAGAAAGAATCGTTCAATTCTGTTTCCTGTACATAACCTACGGAGGTTTTGCAATGATTTGCGCATGCGCGCCCAGTAGAAAATGAACGAATAACTCTCAGAGACTACTCGTTCTTCTGAGTCACGTTAAAGATTCGTCCAAAAAGAACGAATCGTTCATGAACGACCCATCACTAATATACAGTATGTATATAAGGGAAATGGTGACTAAGTGGTAGGTGTTTCGCCTGCCATGCAGAAAGCCTGGGTTTGGTTTCCAGTGACTTAACCCCAGCCACTTGATGCAGTGCCGGTCCCAAGCACAGATAAAATGGGAGGGTTACGTCAGGAAGGGCATCTGGCGTAAAACCTGTGCCAAGTTTGTATGTGCGGACCTTACCGGGAGCAGCTGAAAGACCTACAGCAACAGCATTCCTTCATGTGTAACAGTAGGCAGTGTCATCGTCACCTTTTATGTCATACTCCCTAAACACTGGAGCCGTGAGAGAAGCAGTAGACGCTGGATTGGATTTTGATTGGATTCAATTATATTCTTTTGATTTTGTTTTTGAGACGAGTGATTGGTTTCTGATTGGATTTTGAGCAATGCAATAATACAATATAATAAAGTGTATGTTTCTTACATTGAAATAAAAATAGTATTTCAATAACCTGTTAGTTTTGAAGTTTTTTGTCCTGGTTCGAGATTAAGGCTAAACATGATAGTTTCCCCCTTTGACACTGTTGTCAAGCATATGGGGTTTGACGTGACAGAGGTCAAGCATCGGAGCTCAGTCAACGTTAGTGAGCTACACGAAATTAGTGAGTTGCAAAGACATGGTCAGTGTCTCCATCTAGCGACCACATATTTATATATGCCAAGGTTTAGGCATCTAAGTGAATTTTGTGATTTTATAATTTTAAATAAAGATGTGTGACAAGCGCACTCAAAATAGAGAGTGACACCCTCGCCGCGCTGGTTTGTTTTTTCTGTGCACATCCATGATGCAGTGAGCTGAAAAATCCATACCTTTCAGAATGGCAAAAACGATTCTGTCCTCTTGGATCAGCTGGTGAAAATCTCCATGTTTTCTTCATGCTTGAAGGGTGATGGGAGGCACCATGGCAGACGTCCTAGCCGCACAAGCTCGCAAGAAGGAGAAAGCGGCGCAGCTGGCATTTTCCACTTATTTTTATACGTGACTTGTGAACGGCCTTTTAGAGCATCATGTAACTTTTACTTCTAAATCTTTTTGGTATTACAGTGTCTTGTTGTGTTTATTCAGGCATCAATAAAAAAGAATACATGTTGTTTATTTAGTTAGCTTAGACCTGAAAATCAATCACTGAAGATTTTTCTCTTGTAGTAAATTGTTTTCTAAAAAAACCTTTACATTTTTTAATATTGAAAGTTGGAGGTAGAAGCGGCACAGTGGCTTTGTGGTTAACACTGTCGCCTTGCACCTCCGTGTTCGTGGGATCGATTCCTGCCTTGGGTCTGCATGCCGTTTGCATATTCTCCATGAGTTTAGTGGGTTTCCTCCGGGTGTTCCGGTTTCCACCCACAGTCCAAAGACATGTCGATTTGGCTAATTGGCATTCCCAAATTGCATGTAGTGTGTGACTGAGTGTGTGTATGTGAGTGCCCTGCAATAGATAGGCACACTGTCTAGGGTGTATCCCGCCTCGTGCCCTAAGTCTCCTGGGAGAGCCTCAAGTCCCACGACCCTGTAAACAGGATAAAGCGTTCTAGACGGTGAGCATGTTGGAGCTGTTGAGGTCCACGAGCAACAATTTGCAGGCAAACCATACCATTTCTTTTGCTCTAATCTTTTTGACATTTGAATGTAAGTTGCTTTAAAGTTAGATTTGTTTTGGTTTAAGCATCTGTCCAACATTGGCATTTTCCCACTAGGCTTAAGTGTATTTTGTCTCAGAATGCCTTAAACACAAATATATGTTGCTTGTAAGTTATAAGCAAGTTGTATAAAAGTTGTTCGCTCATCACCAACAGCAGATTTTTGACATTAACCCTCTCAAGGCAGGCGTTGCTGATTTGCAACAGTTAAAAACTAATTACCTTATTAGTACTTACTTACTAC
>JAQQZT010000006.1:13795210-13807391 GCA_030068275.1 Clarias platycephalus | reverse complement strand
GTATCTGTGTGTATCTTTGTGTATTTGTGCATCTTGTGGTCGCGCTCCTCAGTAACGTGCGCAGCCCAACTAATCGAGAACGGCATTCGTTGACAACGAATTTCATTATCGATAATTATCGATTTTATCGATTAGTTGTTGCAGCCCTAATCTTCAGAATGACAATGTACTGCCTAAAATTAATATTGTAGTATGCATGATTAAAACTCATCTCTAACACACCTTTAAAGCAAAGGTGTATGTCTAAAGTTAAAATGCTGGCAAACTGCATAGAGAATATATACTGTTTACAGACAAAAAACAAACATTTAGCTGATGATGCTCTGGACAAAAAAAAAAAAAAAAGACAAGTGAGTGGTGAACTTCAAAAAAGGGTGCTAGGGTATCTCTGGAAAACAGGACATAATGTTTCTGGAAGTTTCTCACCAGCCAGCGGCCATTGTTAGAGGGGTGGTAGAAGGAGGCGATGCTGTTAAAGAGGCCATTGAGCTGCTTCTGGACCTGGTTCTGGGCTCCTCCCTAACATAAGTAGGAAATATTAATGTATAAACTTAACACAAGACTGTTTCAGAACACAGTTCCCTACAGTGTGAACAGTGAAGCACAATGTAATCCTATGACTAACCAGCATGGCGGAGATCCAGAGGACAACATGGCCAATGTCATAAGAGTTAGTCAGGTACTTAGGAACCACCATCTGACTTGTGCCTACAGGCAAGTTGAAGCTTCGCAAAATTCTGGTGAAGATCTGGCCACAAAACAAAAACAAATATTACAAGCACCTTACAATAAAACAATGAGTATCAACATGTAACTGAATTAGTGAAATAACTTTTAATACCTTGGGGATATAAGGGTCCCAGTTTACATAGCCAATGTTGTCATTGGCCAAACGGGCAAAGAGGTTCACAAGATTCTTATGCAAGAAAAAAAAAGAAGAAATAAATAAATGTCAGTGGTGGAATCAATTTGCTGTTTTCAAACAACAGCTCTCATACAAATACTTACCCCCTCCCAGCTGGGTAGATTTTGTACTGTAACCCACAGACCCATCAGTTCATCAAACCATAACCTAAACACACACACAAAAAAATACAATGTTGTCTATTTAGTTAATTTTCCAGTATATTTTAGTGTAATAATATGGCTATACTCTGGGATAAGCACGGTTACATAAACACCAGCATTTTCATATGCTAGGTAAAGGTTGATATTTTGTGTATAGATATATCACACAAAATTATCATTAAGGCACACTTAAAATCCATCATGTTGTTCAGTTCAATCAAGCTCTATTAATGACATATACCATTCAACCTAATTGACAGTAATGGGTACAGAACAATAAGTCACATTCATTGAATCCAAGAAATCTACTGCGTTTATATAAACAATATCCACTTGTCAGTTTCTGTATCAGTAAAAGAATAAGAAACTATAAAGGACTGTTACCTGAAGCCTTGGTCATGCTTCCCTGGAGGCATGATGGTGGGCAGAAAGAGCTCAAAGTAGCTGATGGCTTTCTGCATTGTGACATCAAATGGGCACAGCAATGGGCGCCATTCATCCAACATCTCCTGCGTGGCTGACTCGGGGAAGTACCTACAGATACATACAAAGCATTCAAACCACATAAATTCTCAGTTCGGCCAAAAAAAAGAAAAAAAAAAAAAAGTGATCACACGTATTTCATTAGACCACGGTTTGCTTTGATTAGGGCCGTGGCGTTGTTTCCAAAAGCTTTTGTAATGTCACAACAAGATCTTGCTTTCATAATGGAAGTCTGACGTCTGACCACTGCGTAAAGCCTTCTCCAGCAGATCCCAAAGATTCTCAATGGGGTTAAGGTCTTGCCTCATTAGTAGCCTATCACTTTTTGAGTGTGATGAATCCTGGCATCATCATCTTGTAATATGCCTGTGCCATCAGGGAAGATCCATGGATGGAAAAACCTGGTCATTCGGTATAATCAGGTAGGCAGCTGACCTAATTTGTGGGTAAATAACGTTTCTGAACCTAGGCATAATGGGTGAAACACTTCATCTGCTTCCTCTTCTAACCCTGATGCCCCAATCCCTCTGGAACAGGGTAAATCACAGTAGACCACAGTCCATGGATATTTTTCATGCTCTCTAACAAACTGAATCCTTTTTCTGGTGAACCTCAATTCTATTTGCATTCCCTTCACTAATTTTCTATATGGCTTACATATAGTACAGGGTCGCAGGGGCCCCTGGAGCTTCCCAGGACACTTTGGGCAAGAGGTAGGTTCTTAACCCAATTTTGGTAGCAATCTCCTTAGTTGTTTTCTTAGATTGATTCAGCAATAATTTGACCCCTAAAACTAATCATCATCTTTGCCACAACCTGACATGGGTGTTTAAGAAATTAATAATATGCATCATTTAGGGTTATTTAACCCTAAACGATGCACTCAGTGAATCATTTAGGGTTAAATACTGTAACTTGTTGCCAACTGAAACAATCACTACAGTAATTATCCAATGCAAGGCTCTGACCTATTTGCCAAGTTAAATCCAGGTGGTGACTATTTTGGCTAGGCAGTGTATACACATGAAATAAATCAAACACTTTTTATACTAACCACTTTAAAGCAAACAGTTGCTGGAAAATATTAGACAAATTAATTAAATGACTTGATTACATTACCCTTTCAACAGCAGAAGGAAAATCTGATTATTAAACTGTGAACAGGTTAGACATTTGTTGGCTTAAAAAGATAACATTAAACGATGATAAGTAATCAGGGATTTATAATGTACTTACAACCTGCAACTCTTCACCAATGTTTTCAGCACATTCTCCACAGAGCTAGAGAGTGAGAATGAGGGGGAAAAAAGGGGGAGAAATTTTATATTAAAAAAATACAATGATATATAATATTAGACAGAAGACTAACATGACTATTAACAGACAATTACAATAAGGACAGATGATGCAATACAATTGCGTGCAAAGCAGCAACTATTGCATTTAATTGATAGATTCTGAGCCATAAAATTAACTTCAGTTTCAAGAAGCAAAACTTGTATTTCATATAACTTTTTACTGCCTACAACAAAGGTCTACAACAAAGGATAAAGATGTGCTGAATCTGTTTCTCCTCTGACACTTAATCCTAAAATTACCTTATGCTGCTAATGAAAAAATATCTTCAATTTATTGAATATCAGTTTTTTCTTCAACTGTTTTGGATAAGACATAAGTCTTCTCCTACTGAGTGACTCAGCACACTGTCACACAAAAACAGTTTTGTAAATATAGAATCTTACAGCATGTGATTTTATAAGTAATTCAATAAGCATAGTCAGAATTGTTGACATCCTTCCTAACAGACACATCATCCATCATCTCCCCCCACCTTAAAAAAAGAAATAAAAATAATAAACCACCAGCAGACTCGCTCTGTACACTCATAATGCCATCATGTCGAGGTGGAAAGGTTTAAAATAGAATGCTTTCTGATACTAGACACCAAGGGGAAAACTGGCAAAACTAACATGACCTTTGCCAACAAAGTGAGACACAAGAAACATCACTGTATTTCACTAAGCAAGAATTTAGGCAACAAGGAAAAAACATCAGCAGTGATTGAAGTGCAATTACCTTTCTTGTTGCCCAAGAGGATTAGTAAGCATGCATAAGATTTTTAAATGCCTCACTAATCAATCAGATATTCGTCTGGCACAAGGAGACCATGATAAGTCAGACTGTGCCAATGAGCAGAAAACAACCATAAGGCATATAAGAACAGGAATTACCGTTTGCTGCTATACCTACAATAGTAAACAACAGTGCTTTCAAAATGAACACCTATCCAGGCTTGATCAAGGTTATAGTTTACTGAAAAACCAATTTTGCCCATAGGTTTTAAAGCGACATCCTTGAAATTCAAATTCTGGCCCGCTGTTGTACATGTTATACAGCACTATAAAGCTGAAGCTCATTTGCCTCAAGACGACATGGAATATGATTCAAAACATAAATGTAAGTTGTGCTGGAACCTTTTTTTTTTCTGAATTTGGTCTCCAAAAGCATGCAAATAAATTCAAAGGTTCCCACTCAAAAATACAATCCAACATGTAAAAAAAAAAAAAAAAACAAACAAAAAAAAAAAAAACACTGGCTGTGCTTACCGCTTGCGCACAAAATTAAGTATTTTTTGTTTAGGGGAGGCTTCTGCTTGATAACTGAATGTGAAAAAAGGAAAGAGGCATAAGCCAACACTAAACACAATATCAACTGATATGTTACACACCAATCACCATTTCATGAGACCTTCTAAATATATCTGTATCATGTGGCTAATTTGCTATTCTGACTTTAGGAAGAATGTGATTGCTTAAAATGTCCAAAACTAAATTTTAAAATACATCAACAAGCCACTGTGTACTGAGCAGGGCCTGTGCCTTCCATGAAGCATGCACAACATTTTCCCCATGACTTCAGTTTATGCAGCAGACTGACCCAGTTATACAGGCAGCTCTAACTATGCCTCGCTCTTATGCATGTGCAGAACAAAAAACATTTCTCATGATGGGCAACATCTATAAGGATTTTTTACATAGAGGTAACATTGTTCCAGGGCACTGGACATCATGAATCAGAGTGAGGGACCTACTTTGGAAACCAGTTGAGACCAAGATGTTCAGTTTTAGAATAAAGGATCTTCTCGTAGAGCTCATACAAAGGCCTCCAAGGTAACTCGAGGTCATCCTGTGAGAGCAGTTCTTTTTTTCTATTTAGAAAAGAGAACAGGTTTAGCACTATATAAAAACACCTAATGCAAAAGGGGTGTATGAATTACTATGATAGATGGATAGATAGAAAGAATTTCCAAAAGGAAATTCCATTTTTATAGTTTTTAGATAGATAGATAGATAGATAGATAGATACAGTTGTGCTCAAAAGTTTGCAGAAAATGGATAGAAAGGATACTTAAAGAAGTTGCTAAACATCTTATTTAAGGACAGTGGTCACTTGAAATCATTAATTAGTACATAGTTGTTGGACTCCTATTTAAAACCTAATGATAACTGAAATCACCGAAACCACCCTGATCAAAAGTTTACATATCCTTGAATGTTTGGCCACATTATAAACACAGGTTGACACACACAGGTTCAAATGGCTGTTAAAGAGAAGTTTCCACACCTTTGACTAATTGTAATTAGTGTCTGTGCATAAATAGTCAGTGTTTCTCTCAGCCCATTAGGTGATGCACTGACTTAGCCGAGTACTGCATCATGGGGGAAAACAATTGCCAATTGGGGAAGAACTGTCAATGGGCCTGCACAACGAGGTAGTTAAACTTTATAAAGCAGAAAAAGGTAAATAAAGAAATATTTCAACACTTGAGGAGGCCAGTCAGTACTGTTCAAACTCTGAAAAAGAAGTGGAAAGTGGAGGTTATGTTATCTTGGTCTTGGTCTTCCGGACTGTGGCTGGGTGACTATTGCCTGAAGAATTCAGAAAAGAAAAAAACCACAAATAACTTCGAGAGAAATACAGGCTGCTCTGGGAAAAAAAAGTGGTGGTGTTGTTTCAAGAAGCTCAATAAGGAGGTACTGAACACAAATGACCTGCACGGTTGAGTTGACAGGAAAAAGCCATTACTGCGTCCATGCCACAAAAAGGCCCATTCTCAATACGCCAGACAGCACCTAGAAAAGCCTCACTGCTTCTGGAACAGAATCATTTGGAGTGATGAGACCAAAATTGAACTTTATAGTCACAGAGGATTCAACAAGGCCCACAGTAAAAAGTACACCATCCCCTCTGTAAAGTATGGTGGTGGATCTCATGTTTTGGGGCTGTGTGAGCTCCAGTGGCACAGGGAAGTTAGTCAAAATTGATGGCAAGATGTTATCAAAAAAATACTGGCAGACATGGAACACTTTTGGATGTTTCAACATGACAATGATCCAAGGCACAAGGCCAAGTTGACCCTGCAATGGCTACAGCCGAAAAGATGACGGTTCTGGAGGGGTCATCACAGTCTCCTGATCTCAATGCAGAATTATTACAAAAAGACAAAAGCCATCATTGTTGCTAAAGGGGGATATACGTGATATTAAGAAATAAAAGTATGAAAAAACCTGTGAACAGGGATTATTTCCTTATTTTCATTGTTGTCATGTTTTGTTTGATGATTGTGCCATTCTGTTATGCCTTACATATGAACTTGAGTCATATAATAAATAAAATAAATTTGTTTTAAAGTTAAAGTTAAGCCTTTATTTGTCACATATACATTACAGCACAGTGAAATTCCTTCTTCGCATATCCCAGCGTAACTGGGGTCAGAGCGCAGGGTCAGCCATGGAGCAGATAGGGTTAAGGGCCTTGCTCAAGGGCAACCTGGTGGAGCTGGGGTTCGAACCGCCGATCTTCCGGTCAGTAACTCAGCGCCTTAGCCCTCTGAGCTACCACTGCCTTCTCACTCATATTTCCTTTAAAAAAAAAAAAAGTGATACACATCTTGCAAATTCTCCCAAGGTATGCAAACTTTTGAGCCCAACTGTAGATGTGCCGCAACCTTGTGCATTTAGGGTGCATACTTGAGTAAGTTGATGAGTAGTCGAGCAAAGCCCTGCAACATGCTGATTTCCAGATCAGGAATGGTGACCAGCTCGTACAAGAGCTTAACGAAGAGCACATGGTCTTCCTTGCTGAACTTTCTGCCATTAAGACGAAGGTACCTGTCCATGAACAACAGGATAAATTAGTGTCATGAGACAAACAGACAAGGCAAAAACATCATACAACAAACCATCAGTCCAAACTAGTCTACAATTAAATTAATACTGTATATGTATTTACTAAACACCCAATTACTGATGCAGTTTCCCAAGAAGTCACTTAGCCATATCTTATCTAAAAATTGTTTATTGACATTGATCTTGGTACTGAAAGAGCAGCCATGATCATATGGTGGTTGTATAAGCTGTACAAGTTATGGATAAATAAACAAAAACTGATTACCACTCTTTAATCATAGCGCAACTTCAACTTACACTAAATCTAATGTATAAATGTCAGTTTACAAACAATAAGACTCCATTATCCTTAGAGTACATCACAAAAATCTTGAACAAAACTCTGATCTGTGAAGATTAGCTAAATTTAGAAAGCAATAAAATAACAGTGCTAATCTTGATCGTGCTGCCATTAAAAAAGGAAGAAAGAATCAAATAAAGAAAAAAGACAGACAGTTGTAGCTTGTTTTAATATGTATGTTAACTATGTTGGGTGGAAATTGTAGTAATAAGGTAACATTAATGTAAACTTCGAAATTACAACTAACATATTAATGTTAACTTCCCCTTTTTCCTGCATAGAAACACATGACTATAAAAACTACAACATACGCAAAAGTGAGAGGTTAAAGTATAAACTGTCTGCTTCTATTATGCTGTGCTGGTTTGCTTTCTACAGGCTACTGACAAAAAAAAAATCATAGGCTGCAAAATTAGCCATGACTGACCCTGGTCATAGCAACTACAGGCAATTCTAAGATTAGCTAATGCTAGACAAACATGAGAGTTACACATAACAGACCAGAAAATAACAATTTAGTCAATTAATTTAGTTTATTTTAATTAGGATGCTGTTTGTTTTACGTTATTTTTTATTATTATTTAATACTCTGTCTTGCTATGATTCAGCAGCTGAGTGACTCATGAGAATTAGACATAGCGGACTAGCCGTTTGCTAGCTCACTAACGTTAGCTTGCTAGCTAGTAGCTATCTTTCGCCACCTCGGACCCGGTTTCCTATTAATACCCCAGTTTCATTGTTGATGACTAAATACTAATTTCAAACGGTACAGAGGGACCCACTACTTCTTGGTCGTTAGATATAAGTAGTTTATACTCACGTTGATAGTTTCCTTGTCCAAAACAAAACTCCGGGCCATAACTCTCTGAGTTGAATAGCGCGACCCAAGTTCCCTTTGATTCTGGACAAAATGTAATTGGATTCATCGTCTAGTTTCTCTGCATAGGGAAGGAGTTTGTTGTAGACAATCTCTTTCTGAGGGACAAAACCTAATGTTTCAGCCTGCTCCTTTTTCATATTACGATTCCCGAAAATATCCCCTCTTTTGTAGTTATCTTAATCTTAAGTCCTTGATAAAGTCCGTTGACAAATTTTGTATTTACAGACCCTGCTCTCTCAGCGTGTCGTTGAAAAACTGCACTTATATCAGATACAATCACACTTCCACTAGACGAGATATTCCTCAGCTTTTCTGGGCTCCCAAAGTCAGACGTTTGCTTCAATCGTCCACATCTAGTCAGTTTGCACACACTTGTGCTCACATACACGCACACTACGAGGCATGCAAATACTCAGTTAACGTCTGAATCTACAGGGCGCCCTCTACCGGGCCCTCTCTGCCACTTCAGCCTATTCGAGGGCTATGGTCACACTGCAGGCAGAAGTGATCCACATCTGATTTTTTTTCTCTCTCTCATGTGTGGAGTGTCCCTAACGTCCCAAACGATGTATGTTTTTTTTTCTCCAGGGAATTAGATAATTTTCCCTGCAAGTTTAAAAATGCTAGGATTTTGTATAAAAACAGTAATGTTATTCGCATTTACGTTAACAATTTGTTGATTTACAAAATATAGTGCGTTCCAAACATTTGACATAATTTGAAATATGAATATCGGCAGGTACAACTTTGTTGTAAAAATAACGTTTGTACATTGGCATTGCATTCAGGTTTCAAGTCAGTTATAGGGTACGGCGTCTTAGTGGTTAGCACTCTCACCTTGCACCTCCAGCTCTTGGGTTTGATTCCCATGTTGGGGATGTGTGCATGTTCCTGTACCTTCTCTTGGATGAAAGGAAGTCGAAAAGTTTGTGACTTGGGTGGGAGAAGTCTCTGATGATGCTGTGTGCTTTCCAAAGCCATTTACTTTAGTGAAGGTATACAATAGCTGGTAGTTGTACTGTACATGGAATCTGATTTTTTCTATTATGATCTGGGACACTTCCATATATGGTGCTAAATCACATACAAAGCTGACTTTTTTTTTTTCAATGCCACCCCAGTCTGACCCGTCAAATCAGAAGCCATTTTACAAGAAGACTTTTACATGAATCAAACTCAACAGTCATCATTATTTCCTGCTAGGAAAGTTTAAGGATGAGAATGAAGAAAGATTTCCATGGAAAAATAGGGAGGCATTGGACTTCATATTTGATGTTGCTGAACAAGCAAAATTAGAAGCAGCATATCAGAACTGCTTGCTGTTTGAAAAGTTCTCAAAAGAAATCGATGAATGCAGCCATAAGGGAACCTACAGTAGTCGTAGTGCCAAAACAATATGAATAAACGCAAAATGTATCTGTAATCACTTGTGTGCTGGCAATGTGCTGGAAAGAGTTTTTAATACATTCGCTACGTTCAAATTCTAATTGTATTTGTCAGAAGTTAAACTGTGGTCCTTAATGACTAATTGTGTACCTTAAAAAATTAACCTCTACCATAATGTTCTTAATAAAGGCACAAAAGTCATTCCCTTCAGGAATAAGTACCTCATATAATGGAATAATTCCTTTCTGACTTCCATGATTCATCCTGTATTTTTTTTTTTTTAATTAAAATTAGATCATAAAGTAAAGATGGGCATTAAGCTTGCATCTTTATATGTTTTACGGTTGAATTAATCCTAGAACCATGTCCTAGGATAGCACTAAGGAAATTATTTACAGTATAGTAATTAACATAAAAACATAAAAGTGAATTTAGTAATTCATTCTTTGCATATATGACTTGTTCATTTTTATTTAAATGGCTTATCAGTGCAAATTATTCCAATGAAATAATGTCAATTGACTCTTTGTGCTTTGACCCAGTGCACTATTAGGTATGGTCACTATCAGTCATCTAAAAGTGCATTGAATGTTATCTCATTATTTTTGGTATGTCACATTCTGCTGCATTTCATACAAGTATAGAAACACCCAGATGTATTTTTGAAAGGCCTGACATAAAAATGTAATGCTTCCTCTCAGCCATTTCCTTAACTGCTGTGTTGAGGATCATATATACTGTACAAACAAGAGCATACTTAACTCTTTCCTGGAGTTAAGTCAAGCCTAATCTTATCAAGCCAATCTCCTGTCTCCAATCAGAAATGTTATTTATTCCACCAATCATATGTGCTGACCTGTTGCTGACTAACCAATCGGTCTTTGCTTGCAGGATCAGTAGCCAAAGGAAAGTAGATTTATTCTCCTGAATCGTTAGCAGTGCTAATGAAATCCTGGATTAACCAACCTTCCGGTGTCAACAGTGCCTTAAAGACAGGCTACATTAATTAAAGTAGACAACAGACTGTAATGGAAATTAAGTTAGAAAGAAAGTATATATTTACAGCTTCTTGAACTCACTCATGAACTGTATGACTGCTGTTCTGTTGTTGAGACAGTTGTTGTGATATTTCTGTGACTATTCTCTCTCTCTCTCTATTGCGAACCTCGCGATAAACGGGAAATGTCTATGACATGAAATGTTCTCTGTCACCATAAATAACATTTAAGACCTATTTAACAATTGTTTTCTTTAGCTAGCCTGTCTCAAGGATGACCATTTTTCCCAGTAAAATCTAATGATCGACCACAGATTTGGCATGACTGCCATCTTGAGGATAAATGAAAAAACTTCACAAAATACAAGTACTGTACATTTAGTGCTTAGGAGATCAGGAGAGTAACAATTAGTTACCCATATACTATATTTATATAATATATTTAATTTATAATGGAACGCAACAAAAATAATGGCTTATATCAGGAACATTCACTTAATATTGTTCTGTTAGTACGCAGGATTTTCTGCACCACCTGTGGCCTATGGCATTTTAGAAATACGATATGTAACATATGGCTTCAAAAGTCCATAAAACTACGGATTTCTCTCATTCAGACATAGGCTGCCTCACTTGATTTAATTCAATTCAATTGCATTTCATTGTCGGAAAGCAGCTCCACACAATCAAAAACTAAAAAATGAAAATTGGTATAAAATGTGAAAAATGTGTATTGAATCAAAATGATTAGATAGTTCCTGATAAGCAAGAAGAGGGCGATGGAGAAATGTTCCTTAAGGTTTCATTTAAACATATCTCTGCTCCGTAAACGCCATTCTCGCGAGATGCAATAAACTATGACGTCAAGTTAGGTAAACCGTAACTATGAGGTTGCCAGATTGATAAAATACATCACATGCAGTGCGGAAAACTATTCCGCTACGATTATTAGCCAACCTAATCAAATTGTGGCTATGCGGGACCGTAAATATGTTGATTTGCTTTAAACGTTTACTATAACAGGAGAGAGAGAGAGAGAGAGAGAGAGAGAGAGTATGCATGGCGAAACACAATAGTGAGTTACATTAGTACATCAGCGTAAGCATGGAAGAGTATTAATAATACGTGACATGTTACACATGCATGACACAAGTCATGGAACCGCGGTGAAGTTGGTTTGAAGTTGGACGTTGGATATTCGAGCTCCGGCTTCCAGATACCGATTTGTAGCGGAGACTCGCTAACAGACTCCGGCGAAAGCACCTCGCCTACTGCAGGACTGTGCCCTCTGGTGGACACACATTTTAGAATAGATTTTGAGGCAATAGGTCACATGACCTGGAAGTTATTGAAATAAAATCAAAAGAATTTATATTAAAAATATGAATAAATATGCAAAGTGATAATATGCAAAGTCTTTATACACCACCATGCATCACATTGACACTAACAGTAACAACATTCATTTATTTATTACAAATATGAATGTTTATAATATTAATTTTATCTCTATTTCAGTCGGACAGTAATTTGCAGACGGTTCCTAACTCGCGCAGTGGGCGAGGTGCTTTCACTGTCTCAAAGACTTAGCGAATCTCCGCTACAAATCGGTATCTGGAAGCCAGAGCTTGAATATCCAACGTCCAACTTTAAACCAACTTCACCGCGGTAGCCAACCTCAACCGTGGATTTTTCCCTCTGTGTTGCATGTAATACATTTGCAGAGGTGGAAAGTAATGAATTACATTTACTCGAATTACTGTAATTGAGTAGATTCTTTGTGTACTTCTACTTTTTAAAGTAGTTTTTAAAATCTGTAATTTTACTTTTACTTAAGT
>JAQQZT010000006.1:13778931-13795110 GCA_030068275.1 Clarias platycephalus | reverse complement strand
CCTCTCTGACTTTATCTCCAAAACATCTCACATGGGTTGTCCCTCTGATGAACTCATTCTTTATCCTATCCATCCTTGTCACTCCTAAGGAGAACCTCAACATCTTCAGCTCTGCAACCTCCAACTCTGCCTCCTGTCTTTTTTTTTCTTGTTTAAAGTATTGTACTTCACTACATTTTAAATCATATTCCCTACTGAGTAAAAAAAATAAATGAATGAAAATGAAAAATAATGCAGTAATACAGCGTGGAAGGAAAAAAAAAATTGCAACCCGGAAACCACTGCACTGATTGTTTGATGGTCGTGGAGAACAAACACGCTAAACTCACAAGAACGATGGAGATGCCAGTGATGCAGACACAGCTGAAAGTGAATTCTTATTAAGCAAACCCCTGGTCATATTTATGCAACCACTTTGATTTCAGGCACAACAAAGGGAACAGATCTATTATGCAAGGGTATTCCATCCCCTAGACCCCCCCCCCCCCCTGTTAAAAAAAAAAACTAAATAAATAAATAAAATAACTCAGTAACTTTTACTCTGAGTACATTTTTTTAATGAGCTACTTTTTACTTTTACTTGAGTAGATTTTTATAAGGGTAACTTTACTTGTACTTGAGTAAAAGTTCATTAAAGCAACAGTACTTTTACTTGTGTACAAAATTGAATTACTCTTTCCACCTTTGTATATTTGGAAAAATCTTTAACACTGGGTATACAATGTGCTTAATTATCAAGGAGTGCTCTTTATGGCCATTTAGATGAGACCTCATTTAATAATAATTAAAAACAGCCCAATTTTCTAATTACATACACTAGATACATTTTCAACGACGACTAAAAGTAGTCCAGCAGGTAAACAGGGTTAATCTGGCAACATGACTAGCGGCTTTACAACGTCGATCTCTAGAACGCCGTGATTGGTTGGGGCTCACTTTACACGTAATCAGACGTCCTACGTATTTGGTACGTCGTGTGTGTGTGTATGTATATATATATATATATATATATATGTGTGTGTGTAAGAGAGAGACTGTGTAAATGGTCATTGCATGTCATGCGTGTTCTGGTTTGAAAGTGATCCGTAAATGTAACTAGGGGCGAGGTAGTACGATTTCCAGATCTATTTTTATGGGTTGAGTGCATTCCAGCATGAATATGACCCCTTAAATTTAAGTAGGCTAAAAGTTATGGAAAGAGGTTCATGTCTGAAAGGTTGATAAACATTCAACTTGTAAGACAATGTTAATCCCAAGCTTATAAAATCATTTTACCTTTCTACTACTGGCCAAACAGTTAAAGGGAGTTAAGAGACTATAAATCATTTACTCCTTGTCTGGTTCCAGGGTGACTGATACTTTTTCAGCAGAGGCAGTGTGCAGCATATGTCAAAGGGTGGAAGTAGTGCATGGGCCACAGGGATATGACCTCATCTGTCAGATGTTCGGGGTTTAGTTTAGGTTGTGGCTAAGGAACAGTTGTTTTTCGGTTAGTGCATTTCATAGGAGTGTTCAGGAATGTGAGTGGAGGCCTTACCTAATCTTCTGAAATTACAGTATGTGGAAAACTGGCTTCTAAACACACTGCAGGGAGCGCAGAATCTACGAAGTCAGCAGAAAACGTCTCGTTTTAGTTACCCACACGACTCTTCTGTTCACTGTTGAATGCAGTTTGTTTTATATTCCAACTGGGGGCAGTAAAAGTTTTTGTAGCACTTAAACAAGTGCAAGCTCACAGTCAAATTATGAAACTCAAAAGCAGAAACCCAAAGACAGCTCTGTACGTATATGGTAAAATGTTTTAATACAATAGATCCTGTGCTAATATGTTCAATATGAACACTGTGTAGTTATTATTCTTGATATTTTTTTTTCTTTTGACTTTACACCATAAATCCGTCAACCTGCTCAGAAATAATCCAAACGTAAAGAAAGCTAATTATTGGCAGGGATATTTGTTTTACTGTAGAGAAGACGTTTGTGTTGATTAAGAAATGCATATTTAAAGACCTTAGAACATCCAGTCATGTATGTCATGTTTCCTGTTAGCTGGAGCACTTGTCAAAAAGAAATATTGTCTCCCCCCCCACCCACCCCCTCTATATGTATATGTAGTAGCCCGGTGGTTTTGATTCCCATTTTGGGGTCTGTGTGCATTGGGTTTGCATGGTCCAACCAGTACTCCAGTTTCGTTCGAAGATTTGGTTAATTGGTTTTCCAATATTGCCCCTAATGTGTGAATGTGTGTCATTATGTTGACCAGAGTCCCTATCACAGTCAAAAATTGGGAATAAATAAAATGGCCACCATTGGCCTCCACAGCCTCTAGTTGGACTATGTATATACACTACTCACAATAAGTTAGGGATATTGTTATTTACATGAATCCCTTTCCTATTTGCTCTGAATTTGAATTAAATAAGTAAAAGTTTTCTTTTATATTACTAATAATGTATTAGAAGAAACACCATAAATTTAGACAATAACAGGGATAGCCCCAAATAAAAATTGACAATATCAGTAGCGGGTGTTTCCACCATTTGCCGCAATGACAGCGACGTCTCATGCTCCTCACTAGCCTCATGATGTTGTTCTGAGGCAATGCGTTCCACTATTCCACAAGTGCTACATGCAGTTCTGCCAGGTCACGTGGGGGTGGGGTATGATCATCCAGTCTCTGCTTCAACTGGTCCCAGACGTGCTCTATGGGGTTCAGGTCAGGGGGCATTGATGGCCATACCATATGAGACACTCCAACTTCCTGAAGTCAAGATGTGACAATTCTACCACGATGTGGTGGATCATTATCATTCATGAACAGAAAGTTGGGAGTGTGCTGGCGGAATTGGGGGATGATGATGGGTTCTATGATGTCTCTGAGGTAAGAATGTGCAGTGACTGACCCATGTACAATAACCAAATCTGTTTTGCTCTGACTTGTGATGCCTGCCCAGACTGTTGCACCTCCTCCACCAAAGCAAACCCTGGGGACCATGTTAACCTCAGCGTATTGCTCACCTCGCCTTTTCTGTGCAAGGTGACCCGACACTCATCAGTGAACAGGACTGTAGACCACTGCTGCATTATCCAGGTCACATGGTCTTGTGCCCACTGCAAACATTTACGGCGGTGTCTTGGTGTCCGTCACCTGCAACGGTCATCTGGCATTCAAGCCAAAGCTTTGTCCTTACTTTGTCCTTTGTATTTGCCTGAAATTAAATCTGCACCATAAATGAAATCAAAATGTTGAGTAGAAGTGAAGTTATGAGCAGTTATGGGCCAAATTATGTCACAGCGTCTAGCGTTTTTTTGTTTAGCTTTTTTCAACTAATTTTGCGCTTTTTCCTTACTCAACAGAGCTGATCAACACCATAGTTTACCATGTATCGACAGAGTAGACACAGAAGGTCATGGCAGTAATGCACCTACAAGCCCCCACAATCCTCAAGAAACAGAAACAAAAGCACAACAGCCTGATTTCCTCCAAAAATAAAAAGGAAAGTAGACTATGAAAACTGAACCTTCAAAGATGAATGGACAGATCAATGTTTGTTTAGTACTTAGGCTTTTGCCTGAAATTAAACCTACGCCATAAATGAAATCAAGATGTTGAGTAAAAGCGATGGTATGAACAGTTAAGTGCCAGATTTAATAATCTACTTTAAAATAAGCGACTAATAAGCTACTTGCTTAATGTAAACAATCACCCGTACCAACAGATATCAATTACAAAACCTAAACTGAATATTTTATTGGAATTACTTAATTATTTTCACCACTGAAATAACAGTTTAACAATATTTTCTCATCTGTGATTCACTCTCCGATTACCGAACAGGTAGTGTATTTGGCTGACGCTGAAAGAAGTACAACTTAGCATAAACAAGGTGTAGGATTCTCCACCTTACAAATTTTAAGTTTGTTAGAAATTTATTCTGTCCTCCCAAATGTGAACATTTAAAAAGACACAATGTTGAACACAAAGCAGTATTTGTTTGCACATAATAAAATTGAAAATTCACAGATTTTCTCAGTAACTACTCAACTTCTCAGAAGTAGAACAAATGAGGAGTGGATGGAAAAAATACATGCTAATCCGGTTTCATCTTTAAAACTCCATTGCATCACTACTTTAGCCCTGAAGTAGACAAATGAATAGAAAACCGCCGTCTCACATCATGAAATAATAATTAAAGACTTTTATGTCCAATTTTCTCTTCCTCAGCTGGCTATTATTCAGGAAAGATCCTTGATAGACGGAGACAGGGATGCATTAGAAATGGTTAGGTTAAACTTGGTCTGTATTTCGCAGTACAGCAACTGTATAAAGCAGAGAATGAAAGAGCCAGCAATATGGATATTGGTGCCAGGGTAGGGTGATCTAAGTGTGAAAAGGAAAGTGGGACGCCCAAGAATGGCTGTTGACAGGCTTTTGGGATTTCCCGTGATGTGAACCTCACTTATGAGTTTTCTTTGGATGTGGTCCAGTTGGAAGTTGGCTTTCATAATGACAGTAATTCATGCCTACATATACATTTCTGCACACTGCATTTTTGCATCTTGATTCTATAACCTGACATTTAGAAATAATTTGATGATCAAGTGTTTTCACTTAAGCTTCAGCACAAATGCAGCCTCATTCAAATATGCAAACTGTCCAGTCAGGATGGCACAGCCCAAAAAAAATCACAAAACCACAGCAATATCCTGCTGAGAAGACAGACTTGGTCTGCATCTGAACACTATCCCATGCAATGAATTCTATAAGACCTGATTTTATACGTAGGCCTTTTTAAAACTAATCTTTTTAGAGTTATTTATAACTAGTGAAACTTTGACTCTCATAAAAGGGGCATGATGGTTTTGTGGTACAACTCAGTTCACGTAGAGCAACCCCAATGTCTACCTTTTAAAATATACTTAATTCTTAAACTATTTCTTTTGGCATTCAAGAATCTCTGTACTAGAAGTCCATTCCAAAAATTCTGCTGGTCTCCCTGGAGTGCATTTATAGCTTTGTTTCGTGTAGTGTATTCGCTCATGAGGTAATGTGAGGCATTAGGCTGGGCAGTGAATGTTGTGGAAAGCAGATATGAGAAGTGGTAAGATTTTCCACACTTGAGTGATATGTTCAAAGTTCCACATTGTTACATAAACCACCAGAAAAAAACTCACAGGCATCTGGGTACTCTGACAAATAAAGATTATTATAGATAGCAGCTGGTGTTTTAATAAAATGTATCTAGAAACCTAGGGAAAATGATTCTTATAAAATTTTTGATACAACAGAAGAGCAAAAATTGGGGGAGCAAAATTGAGGCTTGATCTTTTTAAGTTTTCATGCTTCTTTTTGGTCCATCGTTTGTTCTTTTATGTCAGGGTCAAAGACAAAAAGGCTATTCCGGTATCTAAAAATAAATGATTCGTTAAATGATCGGAATGGTTTTCTTGTTCTGATCCGTCTGCTTATTATACATGTATAATGTTTATTTGGTCAATAGTACACTTTAGAAATGGCATGTTTGTTTCTCTGTTTTGTTGTAATCTTAATCATGGATTAATGATAGGCAATGAACCTCTGTAGAGGGAAAACATCATGCAATCATCAAATTTTTAAGTTCAGACAAGTCTTTATTTCCATCTGAATGTGATTGATACTATGGTTGATGATCTTTTTGCGTGTTTCATGCTAATAGTTTAGAATATGGTGAGAGAACCATAATAACATAATAGTAGACACATGGCAGAATTCAATCAGTGAATGAGGCTCAAAGGCTTGAACTAATAACTTTCTCTATTCAGGCCCAAATCTTCATCACCTGGTAAGGATGAGTGACGAAAAGCCAGAAAGAAGCAAGGCTGTGTTCACAGATGGTACTAGAAAATGAATGTGGGCTTTTCCCATGGTGTCAGCACATTCTTTGTAACAGGCCATGTTTTTACAATATCACCCATCCCTGTTTTCTCACTGGAGAACAAACGGACAGACAAACGTAGCCTCCGTGTGGCTCCCCGTTGTGACTGAGTTACATTCATCTGCTTGACACAGTGGGTTAGCCATGGGTTAATGTTGTCCTCACTGGATAGCATATTTGGGCCCAGTCATATTTTTTCTTTATTTTTTAAGCTAGTCACATTCTCAACACTCTCCACTATCTGTCATCAGTTCTATATTGTTATAACTTTATGCCTCTGGGTCTGTGTACATAATTTTTCTCTACTTTGACTGTTCTGCTTAACAAGACTACCATTATGTTCTTTGTCTTGTGTTCAAAGAACACGACAAGTATGTTATGATGAATTTTGTCCATAGTATGTGTAGCATTGGAAGGGGAAAACTGCCCTTGATGTGTATAATAGAAACCAAAATCATATACCTCTACTACGATGGCAAACTGGTTAAACATATTTTATTACCGTTAATAAAAGCTATTCCTTCTTCCCCCTTTCAGTCTCAGTTATGATTAGGAGCACTGATGCGGCAGTGCGGTCTGTGCACCAGCCTCACCCTACAATTAGCCTACACTGCTGGATCTGTGAGACACTACAAGAGGCGCTATTCTCACCACATATACCAAGCAGACAGTTCTGTCATGATTTTAACAAGCTACAATGGAAATATTATAGAAACACATATGTATGTTTGACACTAAAATATAGAGACATATTGGCATGATATCAGATTAATCTAGAGTCCTTGGAAGGTATATTAAATGCTCTTAAATTCTTCTGATGTCAGGATTTCTGCCAAAACCTCATAGGAAACCTTTAGGAAGCATCAAAGAAAGAAATCAGATTTTTTTTCACTTATTTATAAGGTATAATATCAAACAGGAATAAATATTATAAAATGATAATAATGTAGTACAATTAGCAATACAGTAAAATGTAAAAACAGTAAACTGTAATAAAATTATAATAGTGTACTCCTTCCATTTGATTATTTCCATATAATGGTTGCATTCGCGCAGACCTGGCCTTTGTATATACTCTAAAAAGGAAGCAATGGATAATGAAAGTTAAGATAAGTTGGAACAAAATGTAAAAACAGATGACTAAAGTGTGTGGTTCTCCATTGCACTTAAGGGAACCCATATGTTCTCTATTTTGCAATAGCCAACTAGCTAACACAGGGACCATGGGGTACATGAGCTATTTTTTTGGGTGATTTTTTTTGTTTGGAAAACAGGAAGATAAATCTCATAAACTGTTTAATTTTACAGTAATCTAACTCCCCAATGGGTTACACAACTCTAGAAAGTGGTAAGGAGAAATAAATAGTTTTCCATAAATATATGAATCATTTGCCAGTTTTTCTTGGGTGTATGTATTTGTATGGGATGTTTTCTGTGAAAAACTTAATGGTTACCAAAGCAAATCAAATGTGTTTGTGAAGCTTTCAGGTCAAAGAAAAGAATACTTTTACAATAGAACCTTAAAAATGGTTTGTCCATTAAAAGATCCCTTTATCTTGTTAGAGTAAATGTAGATCTTTTTGTGCTCCCAAGATGCATTTGTATTTTTCTTTCCAGCTTCCTTTCTATCACAAAATTGTAAAAAGAAAAGGAAAGAACCAGAGTGCTTTCTGAAGGCTCATGAAATAATATATGGGTATAGCGCTTATTAATTATGTGCACTGCCAAGTCATGGAACATCATCTCCAAACGTTCCATAGAGCTTAGATTTTTTCCAGAAGTTACTGACAGCCTAATTTGAGGCTCCCAAAAGAGTACTTCCTAAGCCGGTCCAGTTTCCCTTATCCTAATATTTCAGGACACAATAGAAAACAAAGTGGTGCTCTTCTATTCCCAGATTGTATGGCTTATAAGTGGATCTAAAGTTGATTAGTGAAGTATGACCAGAGATGTTCATTGGATGGATGTACTGAGTAAAATACACAAGGGTTTGCAGGTGAATTATGGTTGAAGACTCTAAGCACAAATACCACTGTGGGAGTATGGTAGTTTATCACAAACCAAATCAAGGCCACAGTGCTGGGGAGAGACAGAAAAATGAGGTATGCGAACAAACAAATCCCATCTAATGTGATCATATGTCTCACTTAATGCTCCATTGCTATTTGTAATTCTTAATAGTAATGTATTCACCATGCATTATTAGCCCTAATTAGTGACATTTGCCACTGACTGACTGTCTTAAATTGTAGCAACCTTAATGCTCAGTAAGTACAGATGAAGCCCTGTAATGTTTGTCATATGCTGTCCCAGTGTTTGGTTCAGGGGAGCTAAAATGGAAAACACCTGCTACAGTCTTGGTGATTCTCTGTCTGGTAGGAAAAGCCAAGCATCTGGTTTCATCTGTACTTGACACAGATGGTAGATTATACTTAAAGCCCTGTCCATTTCTCTAGCACTCAGTAGTGTCCCCCTGCTTCATCTTGTTTTTTTTTTCTTTATTTGAATATCATATGGAACATTCCTTTCCTGCTCTCAGAAAAAACAGAAAAAAACCCTGTCTGGATTCCTGCACAGCAGCAACAGTAGTGATTGATAGAGATGTAGCTGTTTTCGTCTTAAAATTTTGGATAAAACAAACAGCCATAAATCTAAAAGTGTGCTTGAGTACAAAAAAAAAGAAAGGAAAAAAATCAGCAACTCAGTGAAAACTTTATGGCTATTGCAGCATTAATGACTTTGGATGGTTTCAGCAACTCAGTGGGATCAAACTCGAGAAGCTGATGCCAGAAAATGTCATTCACCAAATGATATATTGATACTTTAACCAATGCTCACAACTTTAGACACTGTACAGTATAGCCTCTGCTATTTGGTTTAGAATATGAGCACATCATATAGAAATCCTTTCTTATAATATGGACCAAACGATATTCTATGTTATAAAATGTACAAAACATTCAGAAGAAAACATTTTCGCCGAAGATCTATTGGTGCTGGAGCGCACCAGACTGATGCTCTACCATTTTTATCATCAAGTGAGTAGAAAGAATATTCACATAATCTGGTTGAAGTTTCATAAATATTCGAATGGATCAAATGTACTGTATATCATGCAATAGACTGAAGAAAACACTAATGAAATTGACTAAGTTCTGGTATTAAAATTTAAGGTATGGTTATAGATTCATAGTGTCAACTCATGCACCAAATAGCATGCAAGAGAACAGTCCACCTTAAAAGTTGCCATTTGCTTTTCAGCGCAACAGTGTTTATAGCTTTGTTGCTAACTAACCTTTTGTCATAAAAAATGAAAATAAAAAGGCAGTAACTTCCTTTCACTTTTTTAGAACATTGTTCATTTAACTGTATGGGATATTTAATCCTTTTCTGAAGAAATCTACATTAGAACACTCTCTCTCACTCACTCATCGTCTATACCGCTTTATCCTGTATTCAGGGTTGCGGGGAGCCTGGAGCCTATCCCAGGTGGGTCAGGGCACAAGGCGGGGTACACCCTGGACAGGGTGCCAATCCATCGCAGGACACACACATACACACACTCACACACTCATTCACGCACTACGGGCAATTTCGGAACATCAATTAACCTAACCTACATGTCTTTGGACTGTAAGAGGTTTCCTTCCCAGTTTCGGAGTACCCAGAGAAAATCCACCAAGCACGAGGAGAACATGCAAACTCCATGCACACAGAGACGGGAATCGAGCCTGTCCGGTAATCGGACCCGGACCCTGGAGGTGCAAGGCGACAGTGCTAACCACTACACCACTGTGCCCCTTACATTAGAACAATTAAAATAATTTTTTGTTACAGCTGATTAATGTATGGAAACTTGCTACTGTAGGAACAGTGGATAACATTAGCTCTTGATAGGTCATAGATGTGCTCCTGTACTTAAGCCAATAACACTCTACATCTGATTTTCACCTATCATATCTTGGATTTAAATTTATATCTGTAAATTCCTTTGAATTATAGCATGTGGAAAATGAACTTTTAAAAAATACTTCTTCTTTGCCCTTTTACATACCTATAAGATAAAATACTGTAACTCTTCTGCTTTAAAGAAGCAAATAATATCATTACATAGCTACACTCTATGGACAAAGATGTTCAGTGTGATGGAGGTCAAGGCTCTTTGGAGGCCACTTTAGCTCCTTTAGATCTTGAGGCATTCTAGACAATTGTGTGCCTCCAATTTGTGTCAAGAGTTTGGAGAAGAACCACATATGGGTGTGATGGTCAATATCCACATACTATTGGTCATTTAGTGTTATGACCAAAATATGTTTAAGCACTTGATCTTAGTAACGTATGATGTGCGTGTGTGAAAAAGAAGCACATAAGGCCATAACAAGTAAAAATACTGGCTGATTCTTAGATTCTTAGATTCTTTGTAGTCTCTCAGCTTCCTCAAACATTTTTAGACGTTTTTTTATTACATAAAAAAATATCCTGAGGTATGTTAAATTACTTTGGCAAGAGTATGTAAGGACTTGTGATTACTTCATAAATCTTTGTCTAGAACAAGGGGTAAACAGATTTACAATGATTTTAACCAAAGCTCCTGGAAACAAAGTAGACAGAACAGTACGATACTTTCATCAATCTCAATTTCCTGTTCCTACTCCAAGCTCAAAATAAACAAACAAAGAAATCTACAAATTCTATGATTATACACAGCATCTTTCTGTTTAAAAGAACAAATAAACAAAAAGAGAACTGTGTGTATAAATAAACACTATATTGGTGAATTCATTAAAAGTTATTCATCAGATAATGATCCTCAAAACAAGTAAATAGATTCCAGGCACTCTTAATTCATAAGAAAACCCTGAAGATTGTTTCTAACTTTTCTGTATAAAAAAAAAACTTGCTACATTGTTTGTCTTTTCCTTGCTGTAAATAACCAAATTATAAACAAAAAACAGAACAAAAAAAAAAAAAAACAGATCCAGATGATAATAAACACTTTCTACACACACACTTTCTTCTATCTTAGCATCTGATGTGCAAGTTTATGAGCATGCAAGTAGTAAATAAATAAAACCCTAGGAAACCTAAGCCAATAAATCCTTTTACTTCATACGTAATACTACATCACATTAGCAGGATTGAGTGAACACTGAGTCACTGTGGCCTGCTGTTGGCTGATTTCGTCTGTGTTCTTCGTTCATGTTTAAAAGGGGTGCTGTTCACTGGGAACTTGCAGAACTTGGACATGCAGTATGTTAAAGTAATCATGCTCATGACCAAGGCCCTGGCTGAGGTAGAGGAGGAGACTTTCACTCTCTCTGCTTTCTTCTCCTCAGTCACAGGATCGATGGCAGAAAAGCAGACTCTGCACAGGCATTGAAATTATGTATGCAGGCCAACTGGAAATATATCAGTAATTATATCTTTCTGTAATTCACATTCTGGCAGTAATGTTAAGATTGCAGGAAGAGGCATATTCAAACAAATTGATGCAAATTGAATTAAGATGAACAACAGAAAAGAGACCCAGTTTTGGGTCGCTAGATCCCCACAGCACTTAAAACCACTAACAACTCCAGAGATGAAGCATATTTAGTCGTGATGGTTCCTGTTTAAGAATGTGATGACTGAGTGCTTTCGTTGCAATTTGGTTTCAGTGAATATAAAAAGTTGAACAAACAAAGGAATTATGTAATTGGCTATGTAGGTATTATAACCTTGCTAAATAGTTGCATATGGGAAGCATGCTTCATTTGTAGGGCCAAAAAAAACAAAGCAATATTAAGCTGAGCTTCTTGAATAGTCATTATGAGCTTGATGCATGCTGATAAGAAGCAGGTTTTGTGTTGGTGGGACTGTTCTGACAGCCTGTTGAAATCTTCAGTATTTAAGCAGCCCAAATTCAATCCAGACTAAATGGACAATTGCCAAAGATAAACTCCTTTGAACTTGAACAGCGTTGCATTGCCAGCTATCAAGTATGTTCATTACAACTGTATCAGGAAGGGACATTATATCATAGTTACAGGCTCCATTTACAAGTTTTGTGCAATGATCAGTAGGCTATAGTGTGCATCCATTCACTACAATTAAGAATATTGATTGCATTACCATTATATTAACATGCCTCTGTATTACCATTATATTACCATGCTTACTGATTATAGAGTGATTTCATGTGATGCTAAATTTATGGTACTAAATTTAAGGCTGTGGTATTATATCTAGAGCTCTTCGGCATCTCAGTCTTGTACAGACATCAGCTAGAAAGATGTGAATGTCTAAATGGCATTACTTATCACTAAAAACGTTTGTCTGTCTGAACATGCCTGTCCCAACATGTAAGCCATTTAACTACTTCCAAATGTCTAAAAGAAGTCTTTTGTTTCTCTTTTGCCCAAACTCAAGTCTGAAGTTTTACATTTTATGATATTTTATGTTTAGAAAAAAAACAAGAACCTAACAATTTGTAATTCTTGAGGAAGCTTTAAAAATCCAAAAACATTTGTAAACACATAATGACACAATTAATTATATAATAATATTATATTGATATAATATAAATATAATATAAATATAAATACATTGTGTGCTTGCCTAATTAAGCTTGCCCATGTCATCAACCTCTAAATTCAGGTGACAGTAATTTGAATGCTATGTCAAAATGTAGCCAAAAGCTTTGATATGGAGACAAATCGATGCTAATATTAACACTGATGTGCTGTTCAGATTTCTATCATACTGATTAGATTTGAGCTCTTTCCATTTTACAATCATCTCTGATCAGTCTGTGTCAAAAGTGCTTTCAAACAGCTGTAGTGAGCTTTCATTGGAATGTCTTTTTACTTCAATTCTGACTTCAAACATCTGGATGATCGGTTAAATACATGTGATTTATGTGGACATATATCTAAATAATGGAGTGTTTTCATCAAGCATCATATTCAAAACTATTTCCTGCAGCCCCTTGTTAAAATAAAATATCTTATTCATGTTATAAGACAAAATGTGTTCTTCTGTATGAATTACATATGGCACAAAAAATAAGGAAAATGCAAATATCCTGTATTTTATTTCTTGTGAAGTTCAACATGACCTAAGTTTCATGTGTTGTAATGTAGAGTCCAGTACTGTGATAACTTCCTCCCATGCCTGCCGTCTTTCAGTCATAAAAGAAGGTCATCACCAATTAAGGTTATGATCTGTAGTAAAAGAAATCAGTAAACCAGCCATTTTCCCCAAAGCTAAGTTTTGCCTTAAAAACGTGAGAGCCAAGTACCGGAACCCTCTATTTTAAACCAACAGAAACTATGTCAATTGCATTGACGGTTCTGGTGGCTTTCTATCATGGCTGAAGTTGGCTTTTTTTCAGTGGTTTGAGCTACGTTGACTTTTCTATGGGATTGGACCAAACAGGCTTGTCCCCACAAGGTCATCTATGCCTTGGGTGCACATGATCCTGTAACCAACTTACTGGCATATAATGTATTGTCATTATTATTCAATTCACCTGGCAGTGGTGTTAATTGTTTGACTGATGGGTGTATATGATTCTGTATTATTGTTGTCAGGCATAAGAATGTCTGATATTTTATCTATTAGCACATATTTTGTTTGTTACACATTATATATTAGATCCACTTAAAATTACTACTACTACTACTACTACTACTACTACTAATTCCAACAATAACAAGTAGAAGAAGAAAAAATAAAGAAAATAATAAATAGCACCTTGCCAAAGCCCAAGCATACTTCAAAATGTATGTAAAAGCTGAATACTAATACTGTAAATACAAAAAATTGAAAATGACTAAAATCATTGCATGTGAATGTAGGTACTTGCTCTGCAGCATGTTACCACTAAAAGTCCCTTTCTGACATAAACATCTGGAATGTTCAGTTATATTTAATTATGACCTGAACAAAAGAATTGTTTTGAATCCTTCATGGGATAACATTGTTGGTAGGAACTTATGGTAGGAATGGTAGGAAATGATGTTTTCCCACACACTTTGTCATGAAAACTTGTAAGCTTGAAAGACTGAAAAAGAATATTATTTCTCCATAATGAACCCCCTTTTAATTAAATAATACCATATTTCTAGCAGATGCAGATGTAACTTTGTTAATGAGCAGGCAAGAAGCATTGCTTAAACAAGAGGCTAATGCTTTCATGGCCCATTGTTTGCATAGGTCTAAACGGCTTCCTGGATGATCCTCACATATGGCAGTAAAGCAGGACAGAGAAAACAGTGGTTCTAATTTAAGACATTAGGAAGACAGTACTGATGCTCAACTGGATAAAATGAGAAGCTCGGCATATGTTTTCCTCTTGTCTCTGCTTGGAGATCCAGGGCTGAGCCAGGGAAAACAGCTGCACAAACCAAGGCCTCATTCTTCTTTTCTTTCTCATTAAAAGAAATTCTCACGGGTTTTAAGTAAATTGAAGGTTCAGACTCTGCCAATCTATTTCCCTTTTAACTTTTACCCAGCTTGAATTATCCACTCAAGGCACACATATATAAATTAAAATTTAAGCCCTGAAGGAGGTACTGATAAACCGATACTGATAAACACTAAAAGCAGTTACAATGTGTGAATACATAAATAATATCCAGGCGTGATGCAGACCCCAACCAGGCTATAAGTGCAGTGCATTTATTCTCACCAAAGCTGAAATTCCTGGAGAGAGCTGTCAGTTATAGGAAAGGGAGCTGGGAATCACCACAGGAAGCCCCTCATGTTTAGCTAGAGTAGATGCACTTTTTTCTCCAAGAACTGCATTGAGAGACGGAAAGTAGAATGTTTTTTTTTCCACTAGGCTTTTTTGTGTATATGTGCACGTCTACAATCTTTGTGCTATCAGTCAGTTTATGTAAGTTTGGTTGCATGATTTGTAATGTATAATTTTCTCCATAGTCATTTTTTCAGGCTCAGAGTGTGCCTCTATCACTATTCTCAGTGTGGGTGAGTCAGGGTATGAAGGCTATGACTCACCATCTCCAGCCTTTCTCCACAGGAATGTTCCTTTGCCTCCCTGTAAATCAGAATTCACATCTGGCTGAGGTAATGCATCCAGCCTCCCCATCTCAGCACTGCAACAGTTTTCTGTTAAACATTTAAGGTCTACTACAGCAGCGCTAATTTACAGGATAGCTGCAATTAGACTTTATTACCTTTTATCAGCTCCTAGAGCACAAGGATTACACAATGGCATTGCATTAACTATCTATTTAAAATGAACTGACATACTTTTAAATATTGCAGTGGATTCTTTTAAGGCTTTTACCTAAAATTCTTTACTTCCTTATGAACCCCCAACAAACACAGGGAAAGCTCCAAGCATTTCACACAGAAGAACTCACAAGTGAGTACACCAGGCAAAAACAAAATAGAGTCTGAAAAGTTATGTTCGTTAGTGCTAGGATTAGAGTTTTAAAGGAAAGTGGTCTGCTGACTGTGTTGATCTGATATCCTTCTTTCTGTCCAGGCTCACTAAAGAGAGACACATAATGGGATGCGGATGAGGGGAGAGCGTGAGAAGACTTGGACAACTGCAGGCTTAGGTCCAAGACCAATATAGAGAGTCATGTCTGGGTTTAGTTAGTCCCAATTAACCCAATTCAAACATTCTAAGAGAGGAGGATGAGGAGAAGGGGAAAGAGTCCAAGATAAATACATTTTCAAGTGATTTTTCTGTGGCTAAATAGCAACAGTCCAGTCCTGCAGGTAAAACAAAGAAGAAAAAGCTTTCCTTACAAGTTAAAACGTTTTATTCTTACACTTTCCAAACAAGGTTTTGTATCTTTAATTGTGTAAGTTTATTCTGTAAACAGATAATAGATAATAGAAAACTAGTCTATTTTCCCCCAAGTTTATTATCGAAGTCAGACATCAGACCAAAGTCAGGCATCAGGTCATTTATTAACATTCCTCTAAAAATTAAATATGGGTTGATTAAATTTTACCTATTTGACATCAAAATTTAATATTAACAGGCCTGAGTAAAACCATTGGAAATACATCGATATTACTTTTCCTTTTATTTTAACATATACAATTGGGAATTTGGAATTACAGAAATCCACTATGATATATGGCTAAATTCAGTAATATAAAAGTTGAACGGCGGCACGGTGGTGTAGTGGTTAGCACTGTCGCCTTGCACCTCCAGGGTCCGATTCCCGGGTTCGATTCCCGGCCAGGCTCGATTCCTGTCTCTGTGTGCATGGAGTTTGCATGTTCTCCCCGTGCTTGGTGG
>JAQQZT010000006.1:13759517-13771796 GCA_030068275.1 Clarias platycephalus | reverse complement strand
ACACACACACACACACACACACACACACACACACACACACACACACACACACACACACACACACACACACACATAAGAGCACAAGACCATGAGACATTAATCTACATTTCTCTGGAAGATTTGCTTTTAATACTTGTATCAACTTCCCAGAATCAGTGTATATTCTATTTTTCCAAAGTTTCCCCCAAAGCTTTCCCCAAAATGGGGGAACAATGAATCATGTGCCAGCTCACCTACATGCAAAGATCATAGTGTCTAGTTCAGTCTTAGAAATGATGTGAATACATTCCTGAAGTCTCATGCAAATCCTTTTCAGGCTACATCTCAGTTTTGGACTATGACACTTTCCTTGACAATGAACAAGATCATGCTTCACGCAAACCTTCTATTTCTTGGCTTAGTCCTGTAGAGTGTGTACTGTATAACCTCATTTAAACTTTGCCTATGAATGGTTATGTGGTTGTTCAAATTATTGTTTGATGTAATGGATTAAAAAAGTAATTCACACCTTTTGTTGCACTTGTTTGTTGCCTTGTTTGTTTCCTTATCCCTTTAGTACAATAGGATAATTTGTCCGAAATGTAAACTGCCCTGGGTCCATTAAAAGCAGCAATATTTGGAGGGTATAGGAATATTTTTTAAACCTGCTGGTTAAATACAAATGACACATCTGTCATGAATTTTAGTGAGCTTTTTCCACAGGGCTCAGAAATCTGCATACACACCCTATAACCACAGGGAAAAGCTATGTAAACTGGCAGACATTTCTGCTGATTGCACATTATGTGACTATTAAATACAGTCTATTAAATACATTCTTTCAGCAGTGGACAACTGGATATTTTTCATATTAAATTGTAAGATAATTAGATGTACTGTAGTTTGTACCTACACCAAGGAGAAACAAAAGGGTGATCAATCCTTTATATTTAGAAAAAAATATCCATCATGTAGTATTACACATCACTCATCATACTAACAGATGAATTCACTACACCATGTCTAATTAGTTTGGTAGTGTGCTCGTAAATCTAAAAAGCATGTTCAGCAATAGCCTGATCAAAAAACAGTGTATCAAGAGCTATAGGAAGTAATTCCTGCCATCCCCTATTGGGTTTTACAATAACTTGGGTCTGTAGACTCAGGCAATAGAGGTATTCAGAGGAAAATCTCGAAATCATCTGGTGGTGACTAATATGAAACAGATTTGGTACCATGCAATAATATATCACTTGGAATTGTGCAATTCCATGGAACTAGGAACAGAGCAATATCGTCTGCATTATATTGTATAATTTCCATGCTTTTTCCTAAGTATTTGTAATATGTTTGACTAGGTATAACAGTGCAGCTGTGATTTCTTTTTCCATAGCAACTACATTAGTTCATTTTTGATAATGATTTCATTTGCTGCTGTTGGTTAGACTTTTTACATTTAGCATTTTAACATTTACTATTTAGAATTTTGTTTATGATTTATTTCTTACAGATATGGGGTACAGCAATGTGACATCCCTTATTTCCTGTAGTTTAACTTTCTATTCATCCATTTGATCATTCATTTATTTTCGTTTGAAGGTATTTCCCTTCCTTCCCAAAGAAAATGCAGAGTCTAGGCTCAAGCAACATCATGGATTAAAAAGCCAAGAAAAAAAAGAAAAACTTGTAAGAATAGCTCATTACAAAATCTATGACTGAAAAATAATACAATAATATATACATTGGCTACTCTTCACCCTGTATAAACTAGGGTTTAATGAAATGACCCACTTCTACATATATAGTAAATGTTGTAAATATATATATATATAGTTATATTATACAACATTCCTGCCAAATTTATGAATGTAGCACTGGCAATAACTGGAAGGGTTGCTCTGTTTCAGTGTAGCCTGTCTAACCCGGACCTCCTCTGGGCTAGGGGTAACCTCCAGATGAGGGGTGACGTAATCTTAAACCTAAATCCCGAAGCAAATACCCAGTTAAGTCCTTTAGTGAACAGAATTGTGTTGACGGAATAACAGCCCCGATGCCGTCCAAACACTGCACACCCTCTTCTTGCCCTAAGACTCCTCCTTACAACCTCAGATACGCACTGACGATAAGCCCCAGATTCAGTCGCACTGTGAAGGAGGAGTGCGCGAGGCTGGGATCACCGGTATCGATCAAATTTCAAACTTTGGAGCACACACACACACACACACACACACACTGATCGACTGCATCCCAACCCACGTACACGGCACTTAAACAGGGGAAGTGATTGACGGTTTTCCTCGGACTGAACACAAAGAGCCTGCGCGCCTTGTGCACTGGATCCGCCTTTTACGCACGCAGTGGCGGGATTTCTTTTGTGACTTTACCCCCTGTAGAACTGATTCATGACCAGAACAGACGTCCATTTACAACTTTATTGAGGAACCCGGCGTTTCCCTACCATAAATCCAAGGCCTTCATCTTTGGTTCAGGTAGGACTGATGTGACAATTTATTGTGGGACAAATGAAAAGACGGCTTTGCTTTCGTGCACTATCATGCAATTTTTTTCTCTAAACTGTGAAATCAGATATGCTTTGGTGTGACTGTTAATACGGATTAGGACATCTGGGTACATTTTAATTTGCTATAGATGATAATCTAAATTTGAAGTGATTGCACGTTTAACAAGATCTTATACGTTGTTTAGGAATTATGATTCTCCGAAAATGTCGCTTCGGGCTGGTCCTTTTGTTTTTGTGCGCCTCCGCCATCGAGCCAGGTAATTTCTTTAGCTTATATTACACACTCTCACTTTCACAATATACACGCTTAAAAATATGGGACCCTTACATTCCCTGACGGAAATCCTTTAAAAGTTCTGAAGCCCACAGCAGTGTTTCCCTGTCAGAGCTCATTTTGAAAGAACTATCCAAAGACCCATATATATATATATTGTACTGGTGTTATGCAGTACAAAAGCATGACTAGACTATTGCATGTCAAATATCCAAACTGTTCCAACTTTATGTGTACTTTGTAGACGAGCCGGTGGAGGACGTGACCGTGTTTGATTTATTCGAAATCAGCGGAATCTCACAGAAGACCATCGGGGTGAAACTTTTCCGAGGCCCGGACCCCAAGACCCCGGCGTATCGCTTCATTCGCTTTGATCACCTTCCTCCGGTCAAACCGCAGGTTCTAGAGCAGCTCGTGCAACAGATTCAGAACAATGAGGGATTCACCTTCACTGTGACCCTGCGCCAGGATCGCGCGTCCCGCGGCACTCTGCTCTCCATAGAGGGTCCGGGCGAGCGCAGGCAGCTCGAGGTGCTTTCCGACGGAAGGGCTAACACGCTCGAGCTGGTGTACTGGTGGGACGACGGCTCGCGCAACGTCATTGCGTTTGAGGATGTGGATCTGGTGGATTCGCAGTGGAAAAACGTCACGCTGCACGTACACGGCGAGACGGCCACGCTGTACGTGGGCTGCAGCCTCATCGACAGCTTCATTCTCGACGAACCTTTCTACGAGCACCTGCGTGCCCCGGGTGGAAGGATGTACGTGGCCAAAGGATCCAGCCGCGAGACACATTTTAGGGTGAGAGGACTGTGTCAATTGCACAGGATGTTATCCCTGCCCTTAGTCGTGGCCCCACCTACTTACGTGCACAACAAGATTTTGTTCTTTGATGAAAAAATGAATCGCCAAATAGCCTTGATCACCTGGGATATGCCACAACGTGCAATGATTTAAATGAACATGAACTTGATTCCTTAAGTCTGCCTGAATTGCATGGGTGTGCCAGAATTCTCAAAGATGTCATATTCACTCAAAGTCATAGAGTTGATTGAGGTGGCAAATATAATGTCCAAGGTGGCTATTGTTAATCTGTGACACCCCCCCCCCCCCCCCCACCTTGTTGCCAACCCTGGATTATCAAATTAATTTACAAAAAACATCTCCTAAAGAACTAAACTATAAACACCATGATACTGATTTCATGCAACAGACAACTGTCATTATTATTGGTGAAATTTCCATAGTCAGTACAGGAAATCGTCATTAGTGCACCTTTAAAAAAAAAAAAAGAAAATCCCTAGCAGGCTGTAAAAAACTTATCCATATATTTCTATATTTTTATTCAGGGGCTGCTACAGAATGTGCAGTTTATTTTCGACATCCCTCTTGAGGACGTGCTGGAGAGCCAAGGTTGCGAGCTAGCAAATACAGGTATAATGTGTATTTTAATGCACATGCTATATGTTTTTCACACATTCATACTCTCATATAACATAAAGTCTGTCCTTAGGAAAATAAAAATGATAAGCAATGGTTTCTTTTATGTCATCTGTATCATGAATCCATGAAGCACTCACTAGAATGGGTTGACAAGATAGTTTCCAGTTTCAGTCCTGGAGGGATCTAGCATTCCAGCTCTGGTGCATAAATTTAAGCTTATCAGATTATCATGTATTGAATGTAATAAATTGTTTTGGATGCCATCCAGAAAGGATGATATGAGTGCAATGTTGTGGAGCTCCAGGAGCAGAAGTGAGGAAGCTTGCAATAGTGTTCTGGAAAAGTCAAGCAAGCTGTCCCTTGTGATCATGTGAGGTTTTTAAATCATTGGCTAAAGAAGGATAGTAAAATATCCCGATTGAGACTGACATTCTCTTACATTTGTCCAGAACAGACGCACCAGCCAAACAAAGAAACAATTAGCAGGTTAGCAACAATTAGCAACAGGTTAGCTTGAGTGTATATGAATTAGATTCATTATTGCCATTTGACGGAAGGCTGGTGTGCTTGTTTAACGGTCTCGTACAGACCATTATGGGTACCAAAGGCTCACCTATGGCTGTGGGTTAAAAGGCTAGCCTGTCTGGCCCAATCCTACAGAACCGCCAATGTAGAACAAATTGCTGAAAAAAGTTAACGTGACCCAGTGCATGACAGCCTGCTACATATTGGACCTAGGAGGCAAAGAGTTTAAAGTTGTTGATCAGAGCTCCAAATACTCCAGATCTCAATTGACTGATCATTCATGGGATTTGGCGGTCAAATAAGTCTGATTCACATGAAGGCCCCTCCCTGCAACCTACAGCACCCAATGGGTCCATTTCCTAGTTCCAGACACCACAGCACACCCCCAGAGGTCGAAACATGCCCTAAGGTGCAAGAGCAGTCCGGGCGATGCAAGAGGAACCTACATACACAATATTTGGCTTCATGTTCTGTGTTTTAATGTTATAGGTGACATACACACATTCATACATAAATACATACATACATATATATATATGATGAATATAATGTATAATGTGGGGGACAACTACTCAGCCTCTACACAGAGGTGGATGTTGGTTTGGTTCCGTCTTGTCATATGATACGTCCTGGACCTTAAGGCCATCAAAGGTAATAAGTGCAGCAAAATAGGGGTCAGACACACACACAGACATACAGACACACACACACACACACACACACACACACACACACACACACGCACGCACGCACGCACACACGCACACATGCACAAATAGCCGAGTCCAACAGTCATTAGGGATTTGAATGAGTTCGACAGACATGGGACTGAAGCGTGAAAAAATTTGCTGGCTCAAGAAATTGCAGTCAAGGCCAACAAGCCTTCTTGATTTAAAAACCTCTGGGGTGTCTGTATGAGCAATATATCTTGTGTATACTGAGTCTTCTTTCATATGAATTTGAATTTTATAAACACACACTGTCAGGTTCAAAAGTTAGTATCCCCTCTTTTAGTTCTATGTGTCTTTGTGTAAAAAATGATCATAGCAGGTCTAAGTATTAGACAAAATCAACCTCAGACAAATAGCAACATATAACTTTTTTACTGTGCAATTATTTATTTAACATAAATGAAAAAAAAAAAAAAAAAAAAAAACATGTGGGCAAAACTACTCAACCCAATTGTAATGCTGTGGCATGTGTGAATCCCCAAAAACCTCAGTTAACTGAAACATGTTGTCAAGAAGAATGGGCCAAAATTCCTCCATTTGAGAGATTGATAAAGTCTTGAATGATTACTTCAAGTTATTACTGCTAAAGGTGGATCTACAAGTTATTGAATCATAGAAGTATTTAGTATTGATCCCCTACAATCAGATGATTTTTATCATATTTTTTGCACAAAAACACATAGAATTAAAAGAGTGATGAATATGTGTGTAAGTGTATGTGTGCATGCAAAAACGACTGATATATAGAGTACGGTTCAATTAAAAAGGCTTTGTTTAGTTTTTGCTGAATGTATGGGTCAGTGATTTAAATAGAAACAGCCACTATGGTGTTTATGGTCAAGATATATCAGTGCCAAGTATTTGGTCAGAATAAAAAAAAAAAAAAGGTTACAAGCAGGTTTAGATGACCACTTTTCAAGCTTTCCTACAGTACTTTATGAGAAGCTGAACATGCATGTAAAACAAGCAAGTCCAGTAGACATTCAGATTGCATTCTTTCCCCCAGATAACCAACAGCATGAAGTAAAGAATTTTACATTAGATTAGGTTCAAATTGAATCTCTTCTGCATTATGTAGAGGCTTACTAATTAAAATGCCCCATTCTTAGATTTTTTTTTGAAGTTGTTCAAGAGCCTTTAATTAACAATGTTTTGTCTTCCTATTTATACAGAGGATCTGAACATAGTGCGTGAGAGTGCTGAAATGGTGGATGTTGCCTCATCAATCTCCACTAACTTGATCAGTTCAAACACAGACCCCCCAACAATGAGCCCCTCTGAGATGATGTGTGAGCGTTCATGTGAGGAATTGACCAACCTCTTCCAAGAGCTCAAGGGCCTCCGTGTTGTTGTTAGCAACCTCATTGATGGCTTGCAAAAAGTGGTGAGTCTCTTAGAAAGTCTTTCTGAGTTGACACAGCCACCCCATTTTGGGGTTGGAAAACCAGTTGAGGCATTTTTCACTGTTTCTGTTTGCTTAGACTGGGTAATTAGGTCATAACTGGAGTTGACTAACATACTATACCTGGAACAGCAATTGTAGTACAGTCAATTTACATATACTTAAGTATACTTGTGTACTGTATGTGAAACCCTAGTTGAACTCATTTGTTTGGTACTGGATTTCAGACAGAGGAGAATACTGCCATGCGTGAGGCACTGAATAAGATACAGGATCCAGTACAGCAGAGCATTTGCTGGCAGGATGGACGACTGTTTGAGAATAAGGAGGACTGGATTGTGGACAGTTGCACCAAATGCACATGCCAGGATGGGAAAGTGGTCTGTCGTCAGATCACTTGCCCACCAGTGTCTTGTGCCAATCCATCCTTCATTGATGGAGAATGCTGTCCAGTTTGCCTTCGTGAGTACCTGTAACGATTTATATACCATATTTGTTTAAATTATTGCAACAAAAACAATACAATCTTACTATATGTCTATTTTGGGTTTCAGCAATGGACAGTGAGCATGGCTGGTCTCCATGGTCAGAGTGGACCCAGTGTACGGTTACCTGTGGCAGCGGCACACAACAAAGGGGCAGATCATGTGACGACACCAGCAACACATGCTCTGGTCCCTCAATCCAGACTCGGAGGTGCAGCTTAGGAAAATGTGACCGCAGAGGTATGGAAAACATTTTCTTTGTGCCAGTCAAATTTCTCAGTGGGGGAAGTGGAAAAAGTGGGGTAAATGGAGAAAACATTGAGTTTCTGTGTTTTAGTTCGTCAGGATGGCGGTTGGAGTTTGTGGTCTCCCTGGTCTTCGTGCTCAGTGACATGTGGTGAAGGGTTAATCACTCGTATCCGCCATTGCAACTCCCCTATGCCTCAGAAAGGTGGCAAAGACTGTGATGGTGAAGGAAGAGAGACACAGAGCTGCCAGGCCAATGCCTGCCCAAGTGAGTTTAAGCGATACATATACATACATATGTTCATTTGAAACCCATCCTCTCCCTGGTGAACAAATCTTAGCACAGAACGGGAGAGCAAGAGAGTGATGTCATTCTTTCCAGGGATCATATTATCCTTAAAGGTTGGAGGATACACAGCTATAGGTTTGGCAACTCATACCACAAAGGATTATGGGTAAGTCTCCCATGACCCACCCAATAAATGAGAATGTCCAGAGGGAGACAAGAGGCAACCCTGCTTAGCTGGAAGCACAGCTCGGCAAGGCACTACTCGGATTTATCTAAGCTTTTAACTTATGAGCCTTTCCTTGGATAATTACTGCAGTGATAATATTTAACCCTAACTGATGCAAATCTAATTTGTTAAACATCCATGTCAGAAGACATATCTTGTGGTCCTGGCTAAGATCTTACTTTGTTTCAATAATTTAAACTGAAGGTTTAAATTATTGTCCTGCCAATTATTTTCATCAAGAAAAGAAAACTAAGGAGATTGCTGAAACTGCTAAAATTTGGTTAAGAACTGTAATACATATTATTAATAATCTGAAGGGATAGTGCTGAACCATCATTTTTGAGGACGAAGTGTGGTCAGAAAACCATCCTGAATGAGCATGATGGGAGCACACTGAAATTAAATAGTTAAAAAAACAGCACAACTTATGGCTATGTTTAATAGTAAAAGTAAGGGCATTTCCACATACACAATGCAAAGAGAACTGAAGGGACTCGGACAGATGTGTAAGGATTCATTTTGCGAGGGGATATGCACAATGGACTGTGAGGGTGCATTAGAGTAAGAAGAGAGGCCTACTATACAAGCCTGTGGGATAATATTATGATCTGGGGTTTCGTTGGTCAGGTCTAGGTTCAGCAACGTTGAGAACTTTTGGATGTGCTGGATGTGCTTTATGCCGAGGTCCGACTCTCCCATCATCAATAGAAAAAAATCTTGGAGGGCAGGGAAATTAATGCGACTCTGGATGGAAATAAATGTTGTGACATTGCATAAGCTTATCAAAGTTATGCCACGGCCATAATCTAAGCAAAAGGTTCTCCAAATAAATATTAGAGTGTGTAGTTGTTGTTGTTTTTTTGCCCGGGCAGTATATGTGAATATTAATAATCTGATATTGATTTTCAGTTTTGATATTCTGAAGCAAAAACTGAATTTGTAGCTTGCTGTCTCTTATTTAATATATATAATTATGCTTTTCTCCAATTATCCAAAGAGAACATAAAACCAAATAGAAAACTTGGCAAAACATCTAACCAAATAACAGATGTTATGTCAAAGTAAATGTTTACCTCAGAAACCTGAAGCAATGCAAAATCTTTCCATCAAACAAACATTATTCTTTCCATGACACAATACACACTTCCTGAATCCAAATCTGAAACTAGAGCTGATGTGTATTTTAATGCTCAATGTAATTCATGTCACGGTGTGTCTGTGTTCAAACAGTTGATGGTGGATGGGGCCCATGGTCGCCCTGGGCAACTTGCTCAGCAACATGTGGTGGGGGTCTAAAAAGTCGTGAAAGGGAGTGTAATAGCCCCGTACCACAGCACGGGGGCCGGAAATGTATGGGCGATGCTATTGACAATGAAGTATGCAACAAACGGGAGTGCCCTACCGGTAAGCATCCAGGAAACTTGTTTATTATATCAGACATTATATCTTTTTCCATATTCAAGGGTTTTGTATTCAATCTTTATCCTTTATTACTTGTTTAATGTAATTCTTACATATTATATTTAATTCTGATCATTGTATGGAAGAGAAGTAAAATATAGTTCTGACTTTTCTGTCAGATGGTTGTCTTTCAAATCCATGCTATGGGGGAGTGGAGTGCAGCACAACCACTGATGGCTCTTGGGAATGTGGACCTTGTCCACTAGGCTACCGTGGTAATGGAACCTTTTGTGAGGATGTGAATGAGGTAAGTAATCTGATAATAGACTGATTTCAGCGAGAATGTTGTGTATATTTTAAGCGCAGGATATTTTCATGCTCTGTCTTTCCCTTTCGTCTTGTGCAGTGTGATATGGTGTCGGACGTGTGCCATAAAGTAGGTGGGTTTCAGCAGTGTGTGAATACAGACCCAGGATTCCACTGTCTACCCTGCCCTCCACGTTATAAAGGCTCTCAGCCCTATGGCCTTGGAGTGGAGGCAGCTAAAACAAACAAACAGGTCAAACAGCCCATAGCTCATATTCATTCATCCACACAGAACTACAAACATAGCTGATTCATGTGCTATATATATATTTAAGCAATACATGTCTCTGTTTGACCTTTATATTTTCTTGAATAGGTGTGTGAACCTTACAACCCATGTAAAGACAATACCCACAGTTGCCATAAAAATGCAGAGTGTATCTTCCTCAGCCACGTCACTGAGCCCATGTACAAGTGCGAGTGCCGTATTGGTTATGCTGGAGATGGCATTGTGTGTGGAGAGGACTTTGATCTTGATGGCTGGCCCAATCAGGATCTGGTGTGTGGAGCCAATGCTACATACCATTGCAAAAAGGTACTGCATATCTGATATCTATTAAATCAACATTTCTTGCAAATTCATGCTCCATGTCTCAATGTATCCCTGACACCTCTAACCACAGTTAAGCTATTACTCCTTGTCATGTGAAAAAGGAAGTATGTATTTATTTACACATAGATTTAAACAAACTGTGATTTGGAAAAAAAGAGTCATTTGGCCCATATTTCAGGCAGATTGAGAAATCAAACTCTTGTCTAAAGCAATGAACTTTACCAGTCTTCTAAAGTAAAACATCAAAATATTGCATGTTGCAATAATATATTTCACATGCAGCGAAACCCTTGCGTGCCTATAATTTTTAAAGTTTTTAAAAAGGAATAAAAATACAAGGCGGACTCACAAATGTAATGATTTCACCATTCTTCATGTTTGTTGGATAATTGGCTGATTACATAATCATGCACCCTGGGACCAAACCAAGACTGCAATGTGCAAATTGTTACTTGAAAATCAGGCTAAGAAATATGACATATCCACACAAAGAACAACAAATAGTAAATAAGGAACTGGCAAAATCAAGCAGAACACTGTTCCAACTGACATTATGATTTCCCCTAAGTTTCAAGTGGGAAATAGAGTTACATATCTGATCATTTATCAATGTCAATGTTGTTAATTTTAATAATAATTTTAGGATAACTGCCCAACACTTCCCAACTCTGGTCAAGAGGACCTTGACAGTGATGGACAGGGAGATGCCTGTGATAAAGATGATGACAATGATGAAATTGTGGATGAACGGGTAAGGGTTTACTACAGTTTGACAATAACAAGCTAATACCAACAAGTAATATGCCGAATGAATACACAATTCTCTGTACTAACCATGTAAAATATGAACTTGTCTATTTTATGTTCAGGACAACTGTCCACTGATGTACAACCCTCGGCAGTATGACTACGATAAGGATGCTATTGGGGATAGGTGTGATAATTGCCCATATGAGCCCAACCCTGCTCAGACTGACACGGACAACAATGGCGAAGGAGATGCTTGTGCTATTGACATCGATGGAGATGGTATGAGACATTACCTGTCCTTAATATATTACTCACAAAAATAGGTAGCGTTGACTAATGTTACTTTTCTTTTTCTTTTCTTGATTTTCAGAGATTCTGAATGAGAAAGACAATTGTCCCCTTATTTATAATACTGACCAGAAAGATACAGATTTGGATGGTGTTGGAGACCAGTGTGATAACTGTCCATTGATCTACAACCCCCAGCAGGTCAGGATGTTTGAAATGATGATAAATTATTCCAGAGAAATTAATCTGAGAAAACTTAATTTCTGTTGTCTTCTGTTGTAGACGGATTCAGATAATGATTTAATTGGAGACCAGTGTGATAATAACCAGGACATAGATGAGGATGGCCATCAGAATAACCTGGATAACTGTCCCTATGTTGCCAATGCTAACCAAGCAGACCACGACAATGATGGTAAAGGAGATGCCTGTGACTATGATGATGACAATGATGGAATTCCTGATGATCGGGACAACTGTAGGCTTGTGCCTAATCCAGATCAGATGGATATAAATGGTAAGGGCGGGATAACTCTCACTCTGGCCATGTGGCAAACACTCTCTGCTCTTGTGGCAGCACTATTTCTGAGGTACTTTGTAAAATACTCAGCGATACCACACTACTGTAGGTCAAGAGTTCAAAGCTACCTTGGGGCGAATTCCACCTCCTCTAAGATGGGATTAGACTTGAAATGAAGCTTGAATGCTAATACCCAATGGCCAGAGTCATTAGTCCATATTTGTTTATACAGATTAAAGTAAATGGATTTAGTAAAAAAAATAAAAAATAAAAATAATAT
>JAQQZT010000006.1:13746499-13759498 GCA_030068275.1 Clarias platycephalus | reverse complement strand
AAAGAATATGCCTAGTGCCTGCGGAAAGTGCGAGCTGTGGGTGAGGATTTGAGAGAGGTAAGGGTTGCCTGGGGCAACAGTAATTTGTTACTATGTTGAAATGAATGCTTAAAAATTTTCTGGAGATCATAAGAGAACTCTGAGACATGAGACACATTTCTTCTGGAATGTTCCTCTGGGCTTCGCACATGTGTTGATTTCAGGTTATGTGCCTTCATTCATATGTGTGGGGTCCAAGAATTTATTATAATGGCACTTTTTATCATTTCTGTGAAGGTAATCCAAACCCATAAAAAATGGATAAATTAAAATAGTGTGATACAAAGTAATATGAAATACATAAATTATAACTGGCACAAAAATGCAGAACATCTGTATCTACAGGTTTAATGACTAAAGTTTCTAGGTTACTATATTTTCTATATTTTTTCATTTTTACAAAAACTCCAAAATTGATTGTAGATGTTTATATTTATTATACAGTACACACAATGTGTCTTATTGTTAGATCATCATTTGTGAATGTATTTTGCAGGAGATGGCCGTGGTGATGCCTGTAATGATGACTTTGACAACGACAACATTCCTGACCTCTTCGACGCTTGCCCGGAGAACAATGCTATCAGTGTTACAGACTTCAGGAAGTTTCAGATGGTGCACCTGGATCCCAAGGGAACCCTTCAGATCGACCCCCACTGGGTTGTGCGGAACCAAGGCAAAGAACTGGTTCAGACTGCTAACTCTGACCCTGGCATTGCAGTCGGTAAGTAAAAAACAACATGACACGGTTCCCATGTATTCACTCTTCTACAGTTTTACTCAGCATTTATAGCATATCTCCTTGCATTGACAGGATATGATGAGTTCAGTGCCGTGGATTTCAGTGGAACCTTCTACGTCAACACGGACCGGGATGATGACTATGCAGGTTTTGTATTTGGCTATCAGTCCAGTCGACGCTTCTATGTGGTCATGTGGAAACAGATAACACAGACCTACTGGGAGGACAAGCCATCAAAGGCCTTCGGTTTGTCTGGAGTATCACTCAAAGTTGTTAACTCCACAACTGGCACAGGAGAGTATCTGCGCAACGCCCTCTGGCACACAGGGAACACTAAAAACCAGGTGGGCTTTCACTTTTTTTTTTTATTTCTGTGTTCCTGAAAACCCTTTTATAAAGATGTTTATAATGAAGTTATACGATATAGAAAGATGATGATCTGTGCAAAGCAATGCACAGCCGATAATATTCATGGTTCCCATATGAATAAAAACTCATCCTTGTTTTGTATGCGTAATGCTCAGGTTCGAACACTTTGGCATGATCCAAAGAACATTGGCTGGAAAGACTACACTGCGTACCGCTGGCATCTTATTCACAGACCCAAGACTGGTTTTATTAGGTACAGACTCACCGCTGGGCCACATACTGTTCTTGAACAGTTGTAACAGTTAATGTCCATAAATCCTTTTATAAGGATCTGCTAAAAAACATTATTTTCATTAACATTGAAATTATTGGGTAACATCTAAATCTATCATCATAAAGAATTTCAATGCATCATTTTCCTTTACTTTTAAAACTTAGATACCTTTTATAACTTGATGTATAAAATGATACAACATTTACTCTCTAAGTTGGGTCAAATGGAAAGTTTGATTTATTTTTTGATTTATCTTTTCTTTGCCTTCAGGGTTGTAGTTTATGAAGGCAAGCAGATCATGGCAGACTCTGGGCCTATTTATGACAAGACATTTGCTGGTGGGAGACTAGGGTTGTTTGTCTTCTCTCAGGAGCTTGTCTTCTTTTCTGACCTCAAATATGAATGCAGAGGTGAGAGTCCATTCTTGAGAATACAGCTTATTTTTAGATTTCGTGCAGTCTGTATTTACTTTATTAATGTTGTGCTTTTTGTTTTAACAGACAACTGATTTTGATACACCCCCTGCAAAAGAATGAAATCTAAAACTCAGAACAAGTTTCAGATCAGTCTTCTGAGAACATCTGCAGTGTTTTTCACTTTATTAGAATGCACAGATTTATGAACTCCAGGGGCCTTCGACAGTGAAACTGACTCCATTTTGGACACCCAAGATAAGGAGTTAAAGTTACTACATTCCAGTGTATTTCTTTAAATGCCTCTCTCAGCTTTATTGCACAAGTACCCTTTATGATACCAAATTAAATCCTGTCTTCTTGAATATAAACCTAAGGGTTTGAATATTATCAGTTTTTCTATGTAGCTGTGTAGTCTTTTGAATGTGTTATATTAGTCATTTTAAAGAGCAGTTTTGCATTGGTTACACGTGTTGATTTGAGGTGTATGATATTCAGAATAATACTGTTTTTGTTGTAACTTATTTTTCCGTTGTGCAAGTTTATGAATTAGCAAGTTGTTTTTGCTTTACCCAAATTGTAAATACTTATTTATTAGTTGTCACAGACATTTAAAATTGACAGTTGAAATGTAAAAAACTTACACATCTGCCTTTACAATGTATTCCCAAGAGATTAAGGTATTTGAGTTTGTAGAAGTAGTGAACATTTGACAACATTTGCATTAGTTACAATGCTTTAGTTTTTTTTTTTTTTTTTCCCATTCTGCATTAGTTTATGGTCAAATAATTCCCTCTCATAAGGGACGGAATTGAACATAACATAAATTTTTTTTTGCTGGTTTGCAGTCAATGGTGTGTTTATTTAACAGAGTATGTCTGGCAATAGTTAAAGAAGCTGTATGATGTGTTTGTACTTGAAATTAATGTGAATATATACCGATGAGTGACAAATCAAAGGAAAAACCAACACAAAGTGTCTTTGTATAAAGTGGTTTCCTTTAACTTGTTAACAGTCTTTATATGTGGTTGGAGGAAGTATTACTACTACAGTTTTCCAATGATAAAGTGACATGATGACTCAACAGAAATTAATGTTTTAATGTTTAAAAGCTGGAAAATACATGTACATGGCCAAATTAATTTTAAGTAGCACATATTTCACTTTTCCAACAGCATCATGAAAATGGCCTGATCATACAGAGTTAGTTTCCTCTACTCTTATTTTGTACAAAGCACTAGAAGACATCACAGATTGTATTTGCAGAAATGAACCACTTGGAATTAAAAGTAGGTCAATCTCAAATGTCAACAAAATCCATCACATCGTATCAGTTGTCAGTAGGTTTTTCAATGTTATATATTTTTTCTTTTTAGTTCTGTCATAGTAGAGTATAATTTGTAAAATTAACATTAATACATTTATTTAAAAAAGAACGTCATGACTGATCCATTGTCAGTGGGTCTTCCCTTAAACTTTGCTGCATGTATATCTACAATACCAGTTTCATATCTGTATCATATTCTAGTTCCTCTACATTGTAGAGCTAAATGTTTTTTATAGACATGAAATCTGTTATTTGCAAATTTGACATGTTTTAAATAAACAAATTATAAAAAGATTAATAAAAATATATTCACTGTATTAATCTTCTTTTGTAAATATGAAAACATGCAAAGGCTGGCAAATACTGTATATTAGTCACTCAAAGTAACATTATTACACATACAGCATATAACAAACAATGCTTATTGTAATTAAAGCAACATATAACACAATATAGTCCTCACAGAACAAAGTATCACAATCTATGTATTTATTTTATATACAGTACATAACACTGTCTGAGAGGGTTAACTTTAAAATCCTGTTTTGGGGATTTCTTGTGATTTATGCAGTAATGACAGTTAGAGTTAGGACATACCAGAAAGTGTTTTCAAGACAGGTTATATACTATGTTAATATCACTTGTTTGATGATTGTCTGAGGTGAGGGCATTGGCTTTGTGAAAAAAAATGGCTCAAATGAAACCCATCTGTGAATTTTTGGCTCTAGTAAATTCCATCACTGTAAATCAATCCCAGCGATTGGCTATATGGAAATAGCACAGTACTGTATAACATGAAGGCTGATGAGAGTATCCAACTCTGGATGCTCTTTTCTGTTATTACCTCATGTCTTAGAGTAAAGGAGATTTAAGTGGTTACAGCTTTTGATTATGATGGATTATGCAGTGGGTGAATAGGAGATCCATCAAAATTATAGATTCTCTAAAGGAATGTCCCTTTTTCACAACTTTCAAATGTGAACCTTGAGGTTGATGTGGTACTTTTTGTCTGTATATCCAGCTGGCTCAATATAAAGTAAATAATGGATGTGTCCAAATGATGGGGATTACTTAAGAGCACTTATTTAATGGGGATTATTGGGCACCATGTTACCCTTATAAGAGCAAATCTTTACATTAGGCTTCTATTCATACATATAAAGTTGTATGCAAAGAACTAGACACCCCCTTTTTTAATTTTTAAAATTAACATTCTCTTACTCAGTCTCTATACCGGGTGTACAGAGTCACAGGAAGCCTGGAGCCTGGATGCCTATTAGAATTGCCTATATTAAAATTGTCAATTACTGCAAATGCTTTACACTGTTTGTTTGATGTAAAAAAGAATAAGAAATAGCAGGAATTATGGCCAATAAGTTTGAACACGTTCCATTTGTAAAGCCTAAGAAGTTATTGAACTTTTATGCATTAATTCACTCATCAGGACTTCCAAGGATTGCAAGAACTCTCTTTAAGAATTGAACATAACCAAAGCTAAATGAATTCTTTTAAATTCTAGACTTTTTAACCCTGTCAATCATGGGCTCCTCTCAGAAGCTGACCAAGTATCTGAAAATAAATCTAATTGATGCCTACAATGCAGGGAAAGGCTCTAAACATACTACAGCTTGCAATTTCCACTCTCTAAAATGTCATTAAAAATGCAAGATAGCCCAAGAATACCTCAGAACTAGAAACGTGGTGGCTGAAAATAGCTAAAACAAGAATAAAAGGACTCCTAGCTAGCTACAAAAAGTATGTGCAATTCTGCCCAAGGGGTTTTTCCTAAGTACTTACTTGGTAGGGTGTCCAAACATTTCCACAAGCCACAATTACTGTTATTTTCCCCCTATTTTTAAAGTTCCTTAAATATTAAGTAACTATGCATTAGCATTTGCAGAAAACACGCTATTTATTAAAGTACTTTCCTGCTGATGTTTGCTGCTGTGTTAACTTATTTTTTACTTTAAAAACAACAAAATATGTAATTTGGCATGAAATTTGATTTGATAAGGAAAGTAGGGAAAAGATAGGGCATTTCCATACATACACACAGTGTGATGAGAACTCTCAGGATTGGGAGTAAACAGCTGCATGGACATAGAAAAACTACTTGTTAGCGAGAAAAAAAAAAGCTTAAATTTGCTAGGGAGCAAAAAGATGAAGTTTGGCGCAATGGAAAAAGGTTGTGTGATCTAATGACTTCAAGTGCGACGGGAGCATCATGGTAAAAAGAACAATGCACCCATCATGAAGTGCCCACTGTACGAGCCTCTCGAAGCAATCGTATGATCTGGGGTTACTTTAGTTGGTCAGGTCTAGGCTCAGCAACATTATGTAGCAATAAAATAAAGTCATCCTATGACCTGAATGTACTAAATGATAAAGGTATCACATCAATGGAGTTTTTCTTCTCTGCTGACTCAAACTGTGCAAAAGTGGGTCTGGGAGCATGAGGAATCTTTTTTATACATGAACATCCCGACCATATCATGTGCTGTAATCTAAGATAAACATGATTGATTTAAATGTGGGTATTACTTTTTTGGCCAGGCCAGTGTATAAAAACTAAAAATTTTACTCTAGTTCAGTGACACACTCACATCCTCAAGGGAATTCTGATCACCAGTTTTTCATTGATCTATAACATTGCCATCAATATACTGTAAGTTTGCATGCTTTAGAAGTCTACAGTATGTTTCCAGAAAGGTGTAATTTAGTAAACAACATAATTTGCACAACTATCTTTTTCAAACACTATTTTTAAAATTGCCCATTTACTATTCAGTTTACTCACCCATATTATGCATATTTTGTGTATACATTTGTACTGTATTTTTTGGCCCTGTGCACACTTTCTATTTGCATTTGTATATTTGGTTTACTAGATGTTATATGGTAATATACGTAGACTTGGATTTTGTTTGTCTACTCTTTGTCTGCTACAATCATTTAAATGCACAGTTTTCCATGTGTCAGTTGTGCAAATGACTAATAAAAGGCTCTGACTATTTTTTTGACAATTTTTATGAAGCCAAATTTGGGTTTTACTTTCTGAACAGAAAGCTAGAGATTTAATGTAGTTGTAACTATTGGGTAATCCTTTTTACAATGTAGTAACTGATGTTCTGCAGTGATACAGAAAGAACTCAAAGAAAAGAGAATTACATTTTAATTATTTTCCTGTTTTTGTACAAGAGGCATAAGTTTTCTCAGTTTACTTGATTTATGTACTGGGATGAACAAAAGGAATGCCTGAGAGCTCGAGGAACAAGCCGTTCCTGATATCTGTGTGCTACTGTAAAAGCCAAGAACACTTAAGCTGCACTGACTCTGATGTTAATTCTGGTGTCAGCGCGAGGAAGCTGTAGTACAGTAGAAATGAGCAGCAATAAAACAGGACCTTCCAGAACACATCAGAAATCAGATTCATATCATTCCATTCCACCACAAGCCTTCACACTTTCCTCAAACGCAAATCAAATAGCATCCAAAAAGCAACCAGATCTCCTTTATGCCATTATGTGCTGATATGATGGTTCTTTCTCTGGCTTACTGAATAAATTAGGTGATCAGACTCAAGAAAGTGAATCAAAAACTTAAAATAACTAAGTGACAAAAACGACTTGCATGGTATGTTCTGTTCAAAGACCCATTAAAAAGCATACTGCGTATTAACTTAATTTACCAACATATTCCTTTCAATCTATTTGCAGTGGAACAAGCCTTTGGAGGCCAAGTGGAAAAGAAAACGTTTTCCATTTCAATGAGCCTCCTCAGACCAGTATAGTAACACCAGATGGATGTCCCTGCTATAGCACAATGAGGTAATGAAAATGGATTTTCCTGAAATTAAGGACAAAGTTTAAGGTTTACATGTTATAATGTGACCATAAAAAAAACATATCCTATTACCTGCATTACAAAAGATAAAAAAAATTAAAACCAAAACGCATGGATGCCCCGTTGTAGTGTAATGACTTTACCACCTGTCTGAAAGTCAGTTTCTATTTCTATACATACAAAAAGTTTGAGGAGAACAGTGAAAAGGCTAACAAATTAACATATTCATAACATTCCAACAATGAAATCACCTCAAAGGTTTGGTAATTATTAGTCTTCCAGCAAAACTAGCCAGCATGTGCACTTTTTCTGTTCATACAGGATATAACATGTATCCCGCCATGTAACTAGACAAGTACAAAACACCTTCACCTTAGATACAATAACTATGACAGCCTTGATAACACCACAGTTAAAATTAACAGACTGCCCCCTAATCACTCACAGAGTCAGAAGTACTGGACAGCCCAGTTGGCATCAGTTTCCCAGTTATCACCCAGTCTACAGCCATTATATGATTAATCATTTCCTCAAATTAATCCAGCATGTTTGTAATACAGTCTGGAGCTTTTAGAGCAACATCTGTGCCTTTTCACATTTCTTTTGGCGATCAACAGATAAAAAAATGATGTGCTTTAAACTACTTGCAAAAAGTACAGAATGATGGAACAATCATACTTAATTATTCCCATTAATCCCACTTTTGTACACTTTAGGACTGGGATCATTTAAGGATATGGAAAAAAAGGATGCATGAAACAAGGCAAGTGATGGATGGAATGAATGAGTATGATTATGTTCATTAATGTTCCAAGAAACAAGAAGACTGCTTCACTATGCATAGTGCTGCCTTTCTGAAAAATCCAAGTTAAGAAAAAGAGTTTCTTGATGTCTCTCATTTCATGGCTGATTTAAATTTTTATTGCCTTTTGGCACCGCATGCACCATGACACTGACCATACACCTTGGCACCCTGTCTACTCATGCCTCGAGTTCCCCGGTAGAGTCTCTGGGCTTCCTATGATCCTGTACAGGATAAGAATAAGAATGAGTAGGTTAGTGAGAAAATGAAGTAGTTATGTTCAAGGACATCGGGCAAATTAGTATAGCAAAAATAACCAAGACACAAGCAAACCCAGGCCATTGAATAATTAAGATGTTACTCATCTGCACTGACATGCTATATATGTTGAAAGCCAGCACTGAACCCTTAAATACCCAAACTTTCAACTGATTAATTTCTGAAACTATAAGTTTGGAATAATATAAAATGTATCTTTGAAACTCTTAACTGACATCTAGTGGATGGGCTTTAGTGGAATATATTCTACCTCCATTTAATGTTATAAGTTATTAAGTTATCTGATTCTGAAGTGATGATGTCATTGAATTATGCTAGCTTCAAGTCATATTTCTATTTATTAGGGCAATGCTAGTACTTGGTGATATGAAATGAAACACTTGAGTGACTGTTGTTATGTTACATCTGTATATGTCAGTTTCCGTGGTAGCTGTATTTGTATTTCTAAATAATACCTTACACATCAGTATTATTGTATAACCAATAAAAAGATTGTTCTAATTAAATTAGATGGTACTACAGTGCTATAATAATCAAAATAATAACATTTTGTAAGAGTAATCCTGATGCTCATTGCACCGTTAATTATTTTCCTATAATAGCATGTCTGCTACGTGCATTGGATGTCCAAGAGACTGGATCTTTTACAGACAAAATCAGTAAATTTGTATTAAAAACTAGCTGTTCCAAACATTATTATGATGACCATTAATTGACATAATTATTAATACTATTCCTATACTATACAGCAGTAATTAAAAAGTAAACTGTTAGCAAATGTTTTTAAAATAGTATTTACTGTATTATTATTATTATTATTATTGTTGTTGTTATTTTACTCTCTAAAGACGCTCTTGCTTGCTCACTTTATCTTTCTTTCTGACCCTATTTAAAAGCTGAAATGTGCTGAAGGACAGTGGCAGATAGAATAAGAAGATAAGACATGACTTGACTTTAAAAATGTTTTATGGATGTAAAATTGTCTTAATGTATTAGTCATTTGAGAAACGGGGAGTCATAATTCTCCTCTCGTTGCTGTTAATAAGTCTTGTGAGTGCACACTACACAATCCTCCGGGCTAATTGAATTAACATCTGAACACAAATGAATGCTAAATGACTTAAGTCACCACCAGGAAGTTTGCTGTGTGAAAATACATATACTGTATTCTAAGTATTTCCTTAGCAGTCATAGAGCAGTCCTGAAAAGGACAGAAGAAGATATAAATCAGCAAATGTAACACGGTTCTCATACCTCTGATGAGTTTACAGCATGCATTCTCCTGCTGTCTTCGCATAGCCTAGGCTAGCTTAAACACCCCTGTGGGGTGGCCTTGTTGGCAGGAATGGGTTTTCCAGATTCTTCCATCCAGCAGATATAGTGAAGCCAGCGCCATCTGGGAGCTCTCCCTCTCTTTCTCTACTCTGGCCAGGACCAGAACCTCCCCAAGAAAACTAGCTTGTTCCGAGAGCTGTGTAGAGCCAGGAAAATGCAATTATTCTTAACCTGAAACATATGCAGTGGTATGTATGTTTTGTATGTGGTCCCATTCAATGACAAAACCTGTAACTAAAAGAACACCAGTCTGTGATTGACCTTTGCCAAAACACAGACCCTAACAAATAATTAGGCTGACTTGGGGAGTTATCAATGTACTTTTTCAACAAATATACACAGACCTTAATCAGCTGTTTCAGGATAAGCGCAGAGTAAAACAATTCAATATTGTTGCTGTCCTGCATAAACCGTCTGTAAAAAGTTGGCCTTATATTAGGTTACTTCCAGAAACACTGTGCTAAATACAATCAGACAGTCTAAAGACATGTTGTATAGGATAGATGATGCCGTAATATGTGCCTTGACATTATTTCAAATGAGAATAAAATCAAAGGGGATGTCTGTTCTCTGCAAATAGGACATGTAATCCCTGTTAGCTCCCTGGATCCCTAGTTAGCTCCCTATGTCACTGTGTCATGCCAGTGGCAGAGAGGCAGATGTAGTGTTAAGAGCCTTAATGTTTTTATGGAATTGTTCAGGGGAACATTTACACATATTCTTCAGTTTGACATATTTAGACATATTCTTCGGTTTGTAAAAGGCTTTAACCTAATGAAACGTTACTGAAGTACAATTAAACACATTAATGTATTCCTGCCCCCTGAGATTAGGCTTTATCTCTCCATATTATAAGTGTACAGTCTTAGAAGACTTAGAAGTGATGCCCTGCATTTTTACCCTAAAAGACACAATCTTTTATATGAATTTTCACTGGAACTTTAACATTACCTTAATCATGCAAAAGTGTTGGGCATTTAAATACTGTACAAAGAATGCTATATCAGAAGCTGAACTAATTGAGTAACTCTAACTTGGTTACGTGAGTTTTGCTAAAACTTACACCATAACTTCCATAGTGTTTTAAAATCAACAGGCTATAATGTTTATAGATAACAGAGAATCCATAGGGGGGCATAGGGGGCAGGGCTCTGATTTCTGTAAAGGAAGGTATTCAGAGTAAGCAAATTGAAATTCCTCATGTTACTACTCTGTAGCATGTCACTATTCGCTAAAAGATCTTTTATTGCATTTGTATTTTATCCTCTGCCAACAACTACAGATGTGTTCTTTGATCATCTATCCAATGTTCTTACATGACATAATGGAATAAAGTGCTCCTTATGAAGTATTTCAATTTAAAGTGATTAAATAAAGCACAGAGGAAAAGAGTCATAATGGATACAAAATATAGACTCCTTTATCTCTGATGGAATTAAACCCAATAAAAAAATTAATACAAAACCATTACTTATTGACTGGTATTCCAGATCATAAACATACTGTAGCTGCTAGAATAATGTCCATGTCAAGGTAAAGGAATGAAATCAGAATGGAATATAAACAAAATGCTTCAGTTATTGCTAAAAAATTCTTGGACCTACTGGAGAAATAAATAAACTAAAGCAAAATAAATGCAACAATAGAAGTTCTGGCAAAATAATTAACAGACATGACCTTTAGCTGAGTTTTAGACCAATTGTATTAAAATTCAACAAAGCAGCTTATAAACATTGCAAAAATAATATATTGCAAAAAAATAAAAATAAAAAATAAATAGATATTGTCTATTTAAAGTTATGTCTAATAATCAACTGATTTCTAAAAGCCTCATAAATCAAATCAGATCCTTCTCTCCAAAATCACACATTACTAGTTTTCAATAAATTCCTCTAAACTGAATCTACAAGGTCACTCCTGATTTTTGTGGATGAACTCTTGTTTATCATCATAAGTAGTCTGCATCCTGGAAGTACTGAAGGACTCAAATTTAGGACAACTACCATTTTACCTAAACAACTAAAAACCTACTACAGTAACATGCAGATATTAATCAAAGTATTGACTAGCAAATAAAAATATAGGGATTTTCTAATCATTTAAGTATTTTGAAACCTATCAATAAATTAATAAAAACAATGAATGAATAAAAAGTGTCAGTAACTGTTTTTAACTAAAGTAACTAAGTAACTTTATAAGTAAAACATTTAGTCAGTGTTGTCACTGTAGAATACAATTTAAATGCATATTGAATATTATGTATTCAGATGTGAACTGCTCCAACATCTAGATATCATGAGCAGAAGCTAATGACATATTTTCTTATATAAGTGAATAATTAATCTATTTCTGCATTCAATTACTGGATTAAGTGATTCTAGGTATCTTCTCTTTTTAGGTATCCATTACGTACAAGACAACTCATGTATTTTTAAATTTACTGAAGATAAAACTTAAATGTATTCTCTTCTAAGCATTTGTCTACTATAATTAAATTCCATTGATGATTATTTCTTTGTGCACAGATGGTTGTTTTGTCATGTATGGGTAAGTGTGAATTATATATAGATATATATAGATTGGTAGTTTGGGGGAGGTAGGGATGTGTATGGATTATGCTTGGATTGGAATTCAAGTTTCGATTTATGACCTTTTAGACTTTTAGGCATGTAGTGATTTGTTTTTTTGTCTTCTCTGCTTATTTGCTCAGGAATTTAGCTAGTAGCTTATTCTGTGGCAAAGCATATCTTGTCTTTTGAAATAACACTCTGAGGAATAAACCTAATTAAACAAATTAGTACAAATGCTTTCATAAGTGTTATTATAAACACATGCCTGAAACCATAACAAATAAGGCTTTCAGAAGAATTCTCAGCAAAACAGCAGTGTTAGGTTGAATGTGTTGCATTTTTATCTGTTTCTTCTTTTTATTTTCTTTTAATTAATTTTTTAATTTCTCCATTGTTTAGGTTATTAAATAAACTTTAACTTATTCTTTATAAATAAACATTAATGCTAGAGCTGTTCAGCAAACAAATTTAGACAAGGCCAAAATCTGAGCCTGTCTGGACATCATCAGAAATGTATTCTTGCTTAAATTGTGTGGTAAAAATGAACAAAAAGTGCATTTTATCAGCCTTAAATGTAATTGAACTGTCAGCAATGGTATGGTAATATTTAAACTATCACTACTAATGCTTTATTAAAAACATGTTTTAGTTAACACCACAGAACAATAAGTAAATTGGAAATATCACAAATTTTCAGTGATTAATTCAGCAGTAACTATGACTATCTCAGTTTGTGCTTTGGCAGCTGTCAGACTAATCTAGATTATTCAGGTTGATTTTACATTATGAAAGCCAAAATGTTTTCAATAAAGCTATTCCATACCATATGTACATATAAATACAATTTTGCTTAATCAACTCTTTAAAATGCCAATTTAGACCTTTAAACTTAACTTACTTTGGACATATAGCTCCCTCTGGTGTTTGAAGAGGGCGGCACGGTGGTGTAGTGGTTAGCACTGTCGCCTTGCACCTCCAGGGTCCGGGTTCGATTCCCGGCTAGGCT
>JAQQZT010000006.1:13711559-13727658 GCA_030068275.1 Clarias platycephalus | reverse complement strand
TGAACTGCTGACAATATTTCTCCTAAATTCAAAATATAACTATTGTTATTTAGAGTGTATATTTAAAGGAAATGACAATGCCACAACACATATAATAACCCAAGATAACCCAAAAATACAACAATAACCCAAGATCATAGTATTTGCAATGTTTTAATAACTCAAATAAAAAATACTAATAATTTGGAAACAAACTGTGTTAATGCCTTGGCTAAATAACGTTAAGAAATCAGTATTTGGTGGAATAACCCCGATTTGCAATTACAGCTTTCATGCATTTTGGCATGCTCTTCACCAGTCTTTCACATCACTGTTGGGTAAATTCATACCACTCTCTTTGTAAAAACGCAAACAGCTCAGCTTTGCTTGATGTTTGCATGTTTCTGTTGTAGTGACCATCCATCTTCCACTTGAAGACATTCCAGAAGTTTTCTGGAGTAAATAGCAGTAGTCACAACATTATTTATATATACACTCAACATTATTTCTTACTTACACCCTTATATTATTGCATCAAAATTACATCCCACATGACAACTTTGTATTAACATTTACAAGTGCCTATAGGAAGATAGACTTCAAATAATTAGTTTATAATAATAATAATAATAATAATAATAATAATTACTCAAATTACCCTAGTCAAAATATTACATACTCTTTTATTTTGAGTCTGTTAATCCTTGCTCATGCACATTTAATGCATTTGTAGGAATAGTCTGTGTATGTCTAAGTTACAGTATGTGGGGAATCTTGTGTACAGTATATAGTCTATACTAGCACTGAATTTACTAGATACTAAAATAAGCGGAACGCAAAAGCAAACTGAGTTTCCAACTTGACTCTGATCCAAAGTACAAAACAAGTTCCTCTGAGGAGCAGAGGAAGAAAGTGAAGATACTAGAGAAGCCCTTGTAGTGTCATTGAGTCACTTTGGAGAGAACTCAACATGCAATGCATGCATGGACGCGAAATAATTTACTCGAAGGAAAGAAGAAGGTCAGAGTACAGGGTCAGGATTTTTTCTTGCAAACAAGAGTGGGTAGCATTACCACGAAGTGCTCTTTCATGAGAGACTGCAAGCTGTTGCTGATGTTCAAGGTGGCATCACACCACATTATGAAGGACTGTATGTAAACTTTGTAAATGGTGATTTTTCAAAATTTCAGTGATAATAAATAGCTCATAATTATTTTTTAACACTATTGTTATTATTATTATATAAAATAGTATTTAAAATAAAACTTGATAACTCATAAATTATTTAAATGGCAAACATCTTACAAATTCTACCAGGGGGATGGTATTTCATGAACATAAAAAGTATATTAGGCTATATATATTAATATTTATATATAGCCTAAATATTGTATTTAAATGGCAGCTTCAGTGTGAATTCTAGCAATAATGTGAAAGACTGAGGACTCAGTTGAGGACTGATGAGTGATTTCTCTGCACACCCTGCAGGGGGGATTTCACTGAGGTATTTACAAAATTGGAGGTGTTTGAGGTGCCGCAGCCGATTTGCTCTGATCTCTGCTTATTTTAGCCCACAGTCCCTGGAGATTCAGCACTATGGGGTAAATTCTTCTTTTTGGAGTATCATATCGAGATGTCGGAGAAAAGTGTGAGAGTGTGTGTCGGATGTCTGCGCAGTGTGTGTGTGTGTGTGTGTGTTTTCGCCGCATGAACGCGGTCTTGCTGCACTGAATTTGGATCTGTCCTGACCGCCTCAACACCGATCCCTTAAATATGCTGATCGCTGTATGGAATGGAAAAGTTATCGGAGTGAGTTGTTTTGTCGTGCTGGTTAATTTGTCTTATTCCTAAACCGAATCTAATAACAGCATTTATATATTTTTTGTAATAAATAATAAAATATATTATCAGCATGGTCTAACGGTTTGCAAATGTATGCTGTAAGTTATAATCGGATAGGGATAGAGAGATTTAGATTTTGTTTATTCGTAAAAAAAAAATCGTTCTGTATCGTTAAAAGCCGTTATTTTGCGTGGGATCGGGTTGCTGAGGATCCGTGGTGCCTGTCCACACACACACACACACACACAGAGCAGCGTTTACTGGCCCGTCCCCATGTGAACGCTGCTGAGCTCCGGGCTTTTCTGCATTTGCTGCATGCATTACTAAACTGCAGTCTCCTTTGTTTTTCCCAGTGGAATGTGGAAATCACCGGCTGCGAGCCCACGCCGTCTGTCAGACATCAGCCCCCAACTTCGACAGCTAAAATCCTTGGCCGTCGAAGAAGAAATAAAGGAGGACTTCAAGTCTTCCCGCTCGGTGGAAGACATAAAAAACGCGTCCATCGAGGAGCGCATCCTCCGGATCACGGGCTACTACGGCTACCAGCCCTGGAGTTCAACTAACCCAGGTGACACGCGCGAATAAAGCATTACAGTACATGATCACACTCTTAACACATGCCTTCTAATGAATAACATAGGATATCCCAGGGATGTCACCCAGGCAAACAAAAACATCACAGGAGCATCCCAAACTGCTGACAAATATACAGTGTACCTCCAAAAATCTAAGACCCCACTGCAGTGCTTCCCTTTGTTCTTCTCCTACCAATTTCATTTTAAAAAAAAATTGTTGCACCATACCTGAATCCTTTTGTTTATATTATTTTACCATCCTTTTGTCATTCGTCATTAGTCAGAGTAACACTTAAAATAACACCTTTTGTTATATTTACTATACTATTTATTAATAGATTTTTAAAAGGTTTTTAAACCAAGTGATGCATGAAGGTTCGATTCCCACCTTGTTCGTGGAGTTTGCATATTCTCCCCATGCTTGGTGGATTTCCAGTCCAAAGACATACAGGTTAGGTTAATTGGTGTTCCAATAGTGTGTGTGTGTGTGTGTGTGTGTGTGTGTGTGTGTGTGTGTGTGTGTCCTGCGATGGATTCGCGCCTTGTCCAGGGTGTACCAATGAATGTTGCTTGTCTTCATAATTCCATAATCTGCCCTCAAAGAGTCCCTAGGGTCTAGTAAATGCCGGGCCCTGGCTTTTGTGATTAGAGGAACTTAATGGCTTTATTCTGGAATACATCTTCCAAATTGTCTGCTGGCATAGATGTAGCTAATTAATCTAATTGTAGATCTGATAACTTGTTGACTCCAAAATATGCATTATGTCTAAACCTCCATGTATGATTATTGAAGAAATGAATGCCGCTCTAACTATATTTTCCTTATTATCACTCTCGCTTCCAAGTCAGCATCATTAAAGCTAAAGTTGTTTTGAATGCATTTCAGGTTGTATTTCAGGTGTGTAATTAATTTTGTATGATGTTGCTGTACGGCCACCTCTTATGGGGATAACAGTTTATGTTGGTCCACCCTACATTTATTGGTCTTCCGTAGATTGTCTCTTCATAGTCACCGGATCTTATTTGGCCACCCCATTGGAAAAAATCTGTCCTCTGAATAGCAGAATTAGGCTTCCTTGCAACCTTTGAAACCTTTGAAACCAAAAGTCATAGCTGTTGAAGACTTCCTAAACACTCAGTTGAAAAATGTCATCTTACGTGGTCTAAAAGAACTTTTTAGGTTGTAAATTATTGTGACCCAAGATGTTTAAAAAAATTTTATTTGTTATATAAAATATAATATTGTGCTCAGATTTTTAATGTGAGAATAAGGTATTAGGAAAATATGTCAAATCCTTGAATCATATGATACTGATTGTGTTTTAGGCAACATTGTCCCAGATACAGTACCTGCGTATACACTGGTGCCTCAGTAACAAACTTTTTTTATGCAGATATGAACAATGAACACTAAGTATGTATGATATACAGCACGTTTCATATTAATATATTGTTTTGGCATCTAAATGACACAAAAGAGTTACCACACTAAGAACTCACAGACACAATAATGTGTAAGCACTGCTTTCTGTCAAAGGTAAAAATATATTAATATAGTATTTTTTTTGGTATCCACATCAAGGACTTTACTGAGAACAGATCTGATTTAGTGGGTTGTCTTGGATTTAAATGGAACCAATTGCATCAATTCTTAAAGTGTACAGTATGGTATGAAGCATTTTTGTTCCTAACCCAATCTCCAGAATAATGAAGCTTATTGCAGCCTGATGGAGAAGAAGCCTGTGAAAATCACATTTTCTTTGGTACTGTATGAAATATTTGGGTACAGCTTTTCTCTTGGCAATCAAGGGAAACACAGCATGAACTGAATATAGAATTACTGAGTTGGGAGACTAAAAATGTAATCACAAATGTAGCTGCTTATCTCTATTTAAATGTGTAGTTTACATCACATAATTTTTTTTTTTTTTTACACCATAACAGACCTTTAATATAATGGATTGCTCAATCGTAATAGTTTTATTCCAAAATTATTGATAAATATTACCTCTCGCCATATATCAACATCCGTCATCACTAATAAAGTATATTATTTGCACAATAATTTTGGGTAATCAGTTATCAGTGCACACCATTCTAAAGCAGCCTCTAATTTCAAGCCATATACAATTTTCTGTTGACTGTTGTATCTCATCTCTGTTCTATGTACAGTAGTGAAACATATTATTATTTTGCTCCAGTATAGTTACTCTAAAAGTGAACGTGACTATTTTTGATGAGTCATCAGTAGTAGGCTAGCTTGCTCTCTTTCCTCTGATATAAGTATTATACATCACCTGATTTGTATGCACACTCATGCACCATCTCTCAGTGTATTATTGCAGTGTAGTGATGAGAAGGACCTTCTCATGTACTGTATATCAGTGACTAATTTTGTAGTGCAATACAGCTTGGTTTATCTCCAAAAGTTAACCTAATACTCTGTAAACTATACATATGTAAACCATATCCATATTAAAGTATGATATTCTGCACTGACTGAATTGTTTAGTAAGAATGTTAAATTGGAAATGCACTTATTAAAAAAAGAGTAAAAAATGTTACATCTGGATCTGCAGATGGGTTCAGAGACAATAAAAGGTGCTATCCATATACTGTAGGTGTCTAGTCTGCAATCAGGCCTAAAGGACAGACTCTGTAGTTTGTTCCCTTTTGACATCTTCAAACATCTATCCACATTCTGGTGATGCAGTGATCTGAGGTAGGGTCATTGATCTTGAGTTGACAGTGACTCTGTGCTTTTCGATTTGCAAGGTGAAATATGTAGGGTGGCAGATTCTGTCTAAATTAAACAGGGATCAATGGTTAGATGAGACTTAGTGGTCAAACAGTGTAACAGATGAAACTACCAAAGATAAAGCTGAGTTTATCAAAACAAGTTAAGATTTGATTTTTTTTAATTAGATTTTTATACTTAAATTATTTTTATTTACACCCTAATTATTATGCTTAGTCATTAGTCAAATTAAATTAGTTACACTAAGATTTAATAAATTACCCAGATGTGTGTAATAATAAGATTGTGGCTATTTATTGGACTCATTGAGTTTTTTTTATTTGTAAACATTTAATTGAGAGAGTACATTAGGTCCCAGTTTAAACCATATATAGGCCCATAGTTTTCAGTTATTAAAGTTTCAATAAAATCTATTAAATAAAGTGTCTGGTAATGTGTGTAGACTAATAGCTATTTTCATAAAACTAATAGCTTTTTATATAAAAAATTTGGATTCCCTGACATGGCTTCAAGGAGGAAAGAGAACAATGAAGACTTCTGTCGTAAAAAGTATGACAAAAGAATAATAATCCTAATGATGAATGAAGGATGTAGGCAATTCAGATAGAACCTTATTGTGTGACTCTACAGAAAGAGTCTGGCAGATCTTCTGTAAATCAGATGAGATTGCAGTTACAAAACTAAGAAGACAAAGTAATGAACTGTAACAATGATAGTCCTTAAATGAGGCTTATGTAAGGTGTTTCTCATATACAAAATATGTACTTGGTGAGATAAAAAAGAAAAATATATTTGATATAATTTCAGAAATTCTGTTTGGTCCTGATATTAATTTGACATACAATATATTTTAGCAATACTGTGTACTGAACAAAGTGTAATTCAGAATGCTGGACCATGATTGCTTCTGATAATTTCTGACCAGAACAGGAGTCCAGATAGCATCTTAACTCATGGTCTCCAGAGTCACTGTGATAGAATTATGAATGTCTCAGTCTTCTCTCTCTCTCTCTCTCTCTCTCTGTCTCTCTCTCTGTCTCTCTCTCTGTCTCTCTCTCTCTCTCTCTCTCTCTCTCTCTCTCTCTCTCTGCCTCCCAGACCTTTGGTTTATTGACTGCTGCAATGACAGCTTTATAAAGCTCAGGTACATGGTAATTCACTTGAAATAGGCCCTGAATATTCTGTAATAACTCTTGCTATGATGAAGCAATCTGAACCAAAAAAAAAGAAATGCCTTGACGCATGTGTAATTGCATTACATGCAATGTTGGAAGTGATCTCCGACAGACACGTTTTGATGTGGCCGTCCATGTTCCAGAATGTATCAGCAAGTCAGGAACAGCATATTTCTTTCAAATTCATCACTAAAGACATCAATTAAACAAATTGGTGATCCAATAAGTTGGTGAAGGTGTACGACGTTAAACTTCGCGATTGCTGTCTGGTGCCTACCTTATCGGCCTGACTCAGGAGCATTCCAGCGTGTTCAAAGCTCCATATACTAAGGAACACATTTTATCTTGTTTCGTTCAGATTGCTTCGTGCCTGGGAGAGTTAGTACAGAATATTCGGGGCCTCTTTTAAATGAATCACCCTATATAATAAGTATCACAATGAATGTGATTAACTTTCATGTTAATACAGTATGTCATGGATGATGAATAGGTTACATGATGATGGAGCCGTAAATCATTGGTCATACATAATATTTTTTTTCTATATTTGTCAAACACAATTATTTTACAATTCTTTGAATTATGCTATTGAGGTGTAATACATGCATAATTACACAGAGTGTCTTGTTTTTGGCACTCTGCAATTCTGCCTCTCATCAAAAAGCCCAACCTGGATCATAGTCAGGTAGCTTGACACTGGCTATTGTGTCATTTTAGTTATTCTGGATCTTACTGCTGCCTTCAATACAATAGATCACAATATCTTTTTTTTTTTTTTTTTTTTTTACATCATCTTAACATGAAGGTAGTGCTTCAGGGTACGACTTTAGATTGGTTTTCATCCTACCTATCAGATCACATTTGTGCTGTACAAAGGGGCACACCTATATCCTCTTTAGCTCCTGTTACCTATGGAATGCCTCAAGGCTCCATTTTGGGCCCAGTCTTGCTTCCACTGGGAAATTATTTTCAACTATGGAGTGTCATGTCACTGTTATGCAGATTATACTCAATTATGTCAACCTCTGAATCCTAGGAATATTCATTTCCTAAATAATTTTTCTGATTGCATAAATGAGGTCAAGAAATGGCTTACTAAAAACTTTTTCCAGACAAATATGAATAAGTCGGTGGTGTTCATCCTTGGCCCTTATCATAATTGCAATTCTCTGTGTATGGGAGTTTGTCAGTCTGCACTACACTGTTTGCAACTTGTCCAAAGTGCTGCTAAATTTCTCCCTGGCACGAGATTAAGAGACAATATTTCACTAGTCTTGGCATGTTTATAGTACATTGGCCTCCAGTCACGTATAAAGTATATTCAAACTTTTTACTGTGAGTTTTCAAGTCCTTACACGGTTTGGCTCCACAGTACATTGTTGACATGATCAATTTGAATACATAAGGCCGGGCTTTATGCTCTACTGATACACTCCTTCTTAGCGTCCCACAGTTTGTTCCATTTTGTTCCAATCTATACAAATTCTATAGAGGTATGACAATAAAACTCATTTGCCTAGATATAACTAGAATTATAATTTATGAAATGTTTATCATTGGTTTGACTTTTTAACTCACTGTGAAATTAACAAGTCACATATAGGTTTTCTGATTGGAGTTTTGCTCCACACTCATATAATTTACATTATATTTACATTTATTGTACTGTACTTGGCAGATGCTCTTATCCAGAGCGACTTAGATGAGTGCTTTGAAGTTTCCATCAATAAATATATCCTTACACAGGTCCACTAGGTTACTAACTCGAATTAGGGTTTTTTTGGTATGGGTGGGTGTTAACCCAAATACCTAAGAAAAAGATATGCCTATAGTCGTCGTTATCCCTGTGTGTTGTCTCTGTTTCTGCAGTTGTGGAGAAGCCAAACAAAGAGAGGGTGGAAGTGAAGGTTGACAACCAAATCGGAACAAATGTGATAACTGTAGAGAGTACAAGTAGGCAGCAAAAGGTACGTTGCTGTCTGTGCTGGACTGTAGCCCACCTGAGGCAGGCGCTCTGGGGGGTCACTGTAGTTCTCTGTGTGTGTTTTTCCTGGACGGGATCGACTCAGCTGGCCAAAATAACACTCAGAGAGCTTAATGTTCCCTTCACTCTCACCTGGTTCTCTACCTCCTGGAACTGCCTCCTTTTCCCTTTGTACTACCTGGGCCATCTGTGCTGGAGCAAAGACAGGCAAAGCATTCGACAGCGCCTCAGGTGAGAGATAGTGGATAATCTTCAAAGGGCTGACGAAGATGGGTGTAAACTTATGATTAGCAGAAAAGGCCAAAAAAAAAAAAAATACCTGACTCTTATTCTGTTTTTTTTATCTGATTTATTTTGACAGCTCATTAGGAGCTGAAAAGTCTTTAAATCATATTTTTGTCTGCTTATTCAAACGAATTTCCTTAGCACTAACAAAGACTGACTTGTGCTTACTGTGTATGACACTGATGTAAGTTCACGCTGAGTGACGATCAGTGTTTTGTGTGTGTGCATAAACACAGGGAGTGCTGTCAGTTCCTGGGTGATGATGGCCTGTCAGTGAAAACGCTGCTGTCAGTAGTGGCACCATTTGGAGTGCTGTGGACGCTCACCAGCTACTTGTACCTGCAGGGTCTACGCAGGATTCCCACAACAGATGCCTCAGCTCTCTTTTGCTGCAACCGTGCATTTGTCTTTCTCATCTCCTGGATTGTGCTGCGTGATCGCTTCCTGGGTGTCAGGGTGAGATTGACACTGTGAGGACATTTGGATTTTCTATTAAGCAAAAGAAAAAAATCAGAGTACAGAAAACAGCACTAACTAACATCAGTAGGTGTTAGGCTTGTTACAGTGTCACAAATTCACATTTTTTAGTATAATTTTTTCAAAACAGATTAATATGCATTGTTTATTGTAGATGTTTCCGTAGATGTTTTCATATGTCCCTTAAACAACACATTTTGGGGGCCTACAAATATTTCAAACTAACTGACTTACTATGTTTTTTTTTTTTCTTTCTTCAGAAAAAGTCTGTATACTATCCCTCATAAAATGTTGTTTAATTTGCACATCATATTTGGATTGGATAGCATAGACCAATTCATGTCATAACTATAATAATCCCATCTCTACCCTCGGCAAGACAAGTATGCTGCATTAACTGTTGAGGCTTTAGGTATTTATAAGCTTATAGGTACCAGAGATATACAGATATTTTAAATAAAGAATTTCACATTTCCATTCTAAAAATAAACAGACTTCAAAGTAAAGGATAAAGAAATTGTTTTATAAGCTTTGTGCAAGAATAACCCCGGTATATATTTTTTTATTCCGGGGTGAGTCATGAATAATCAAGATTTTAATTAGGATGACACAATTTGATAAAAAGATCAGATTGGGTTTATTTTGATACATACTGCCATTCCAATTTAAACTGCGATATGTTACTATTAAATGTATCATTTTGTATTCAAATGTACACTGCCTGGACAAAAAAGTTGCTATTTCAGACAAGTCAAATTATTGGGCTGCATCAAGCAAAGAAAACAACTAAGGATATTTTTAATTATTGGAACTGGGTTAAAAACCCTTCATATTACTTCATCAAAACCTGGAAGCATACTGCTGAACTGTCAACTATGTGCAAGAACTCACAGGTCTCCATGACCATGAGAAAACCACTTGATGCTAATCAGACAAAAAGACTGGACTTTGGAGCAATGGAAAAAGGACTGATGAGTTCAGATTGACCCCATTCCAGAGTGACGGGTGCATCAGGATAAGAAGCAAAGCGTATAAATGGATGCTCCCATCATGCATAATGGCCACTGTACAAGCCTCTGTAGGTTGATTTGGGGTTGTTTGCCTTGGTTAGGTCTAGGCTCAGCAATGTTATGAGGCAATAAATTGAAGTCATCTGATGACCTGAATGCAAAGAATGATCAGGATATCACATCAATGGAGTTTGTGTGTGTGCTGGAATCAAAGCTAAAGGTGATTGAATTAAATCGTTTTTGAAAATGTAATGAAAAATTATTTTTTTGGCCAGGCAATGTATTTATCTAGACTTACAGCAAATAATGGCACAAATGAACTCATTAAGAGGACGTTTTTACCAATATTTATTTATCCCCTCAAAAGTATTTAAACATAAACAAATGCATAAATTATCGACAAACTCTATATAAATTCTCGACCATGTATATATTACCTGTAATAAATTGCAGCCTTTTTTGATTAATTGTTCAGCTCTAATTTAAATTTAAAAACCATGGAACTTTCTAAGCTCAAACATCTTTCTGTCAGACTTCAAATAAATAAAAATAAATGCCCTTCCAAAAAAAAAAAAAAAAAAAACAATATTGTTTGTTCTTTTCTGCAGATTGTTGCAGCTATTTTAGCCATTGCAGGCATAGTAATGATAACGTACGCTGATGGATTTCACAGTCACTCTGTGATTGGCATTTCCTTGGTGGTTGGATCTGCATCAACAGCAGCCATGTACAAGGTAATGCTACTGTAGATACAGCACTATATGTTTCATACTGAGCTCTAAAGTGCTGCATTGTTTTATGCTGGGACTGACTACTGAGTGATTTATGACCCTCCTATTTTCTCTCCACAGGTACTGTTCAGATTGGTTTTGGGCAGTGCCAAGCTGGGTGAAGCTGCATTGTACTTGACTGTCCTTGGAGGAGCCAACTTGGTCTTCGTCAGCATTGTACCTCTTATTCTCCTCCTAACTGGAGCTGAGGATTTTGGCTCGCCTAGAGATATACCTTGGCACAGTCTATGTTGTACCGCTGCGCTACTGCTGGGTAAGGTTATTGTGAAAGGTTCCCTTTCATTTCGGAATGTAAATGTTCACACACACATGGCATGTGATGTCATCCATTACTAATCATTATTGTGCTTAAATTTGTTTTTACAGGTGTGTTTCTGTGAATTGAATATGCTGTGTTGTTTTTGTTGTTTTTTTTGTCCTACTGTAGTGTTCAATTTCCTGATAAATTTTGGTGTTTTGGTAACGCTTCCTACATTGATTTCTTTGAGCATTGTCCTCAGTGTACCTGTTAATGCTGGTGAGTTACCTTCATACCTGTGTGACATGGATTGTCTCTTTTTTTTAAGTAAATTTAATACCTGTGTTCTAACATGTAATTGTGATGTAACTACACTATAACAATACAAGCAGCTACAATGTAACTATTAAGAATTTTACAATTGGGTGCAACAGAGTTCCACTATCTATACCCTGTATATCTATCTAAAAAAGATAGTGTAACCCCATAATAGGCGATCTAAAGTCATATAATTAATTTAAACACACTTGATTTAAATACACAAATTTTCAATCAGAGAACGGGAAGATCAAATCAGTCTAAAAGTCAAATATAATTCTTTTAGTTAATCAAACCAAACACTGTTAACATTACTGTTTAATTTCCCTCATTTGTCAGAACATTTTGCCTGTTGGATCTTTTACAGTAGATGTGCAATTTTTTATCACGGCTTGTATGAAATCAGACATTAATTGGTGCAATGATGGTCTCTCATACAGTAATTACACTACAAAGGCACATTAACAACCTACATAGGTAGTTACAAAAAAGTTGTTAGAGAACATTGTAGATCAAACTTATTTACATCCATGAAAGTAAAAACCTTCCAATCTAGTATTTGTATCCATTTATAACACAATATGTTTATTCTAGATAATGTATAAATACAGTATTCGGTTACACCCCTTATGTACACTGTTGGTGATTTATAATATTTGTTTTGAAAAAAAAAAAAAATTCAGATTGCGACTTTATCTTTGTACCCTTTACACAGAAACTGTCCAATCTACTTAATATGTAATAAAAAATTGCGGAAAAGTATTTAGCCATTTAGTATTTAATATTACACAGTCATCAGTAGTTATATTATAGTTGCTTGTGTAGTGCTTATGTGTTTATATTAAACGCACTTAGTGTAAAGTTTGTCAAAGTTCACCTATGACCTACCTGCAATTATTCCTTTTTGTTCCAGTAATAGACTACTATATGTGTGAGATCCAGTTCAACAGTGTGCGTATCATTGCTGTGTCCACCATCTGCTTGGGCTTCCTGTTGCTATTACTCCCAGAGGACTGGGATCACTATCTGCTGCAGCTTCACTCTATGATGTATCGCAGGAAGAAGCCACAAGATGGAAGCAGAGACACACCCCCTGAAACACTACAAGCTCATTCTAGCAAGACAGGGAACGGCAACACTAAAACAGCATGCTCCCGTTAATAAGAGTATTTTTGCATCATGTCACAAGAGGAGCATTGCACTCATATCAAAACAGCAACTACATAGAAAGATGAATCTATGTAGGATTGCAGATTTGGATCAGTGGACTACGCAGTACCTCTTCAGACGAGATTTACAAATACTGTCAAAGTATGACGTATGAGATGAATCCATGAATCCATCTTTTATTTATTGCATCAAAGCACAAGACTGCATAATGTAGCATCTTGCATAATTCAGAGTTGTAGATGACATTGATTTATGCTGCACTTGTTTTGTATTGGACAGTTATGCTTAATACAGCTGACTCTATTGTGACCTTAATGAATACCCTATTCATTCCTAACCCAGACAGAACATTCTAATACAATATAATACGTTATAATGCTAATTTATGGACTGAAAGCATATATGGATATACAGAGTACTAATCTTCTATTTCAATGCATTGCCACAGCCTTTACAGTAATGCTTTCATAAAAACAATATATACGCAAATTGATTATCCCTATATTTGCATTTTAGGAAGTTTATATAATGCTAATAAACATTATACACATGGAAACCCATTAGCAAATCAATAATTCATATTATGTCTTTCAATAACAGTGGCAATGTGTATTTATTATATTCCTGTGGAATTGTGGCTCACTGTAAACCTTTGTAAGGCATGACAGCTCTTTATTACTTTGACATGCTGAATAGCTAAAAATAAAGGACTAAAGAAAGTTAGAAACGTTGCTTCTAATATTTATACCATATCTACACTGAGTATCTCAATAAGTATGAAAATCACGTGTATCATTGTGTTTACTGGTATTCTTTCCAAGTGTTCAATATTATTCATTCTCCCAGTACACTACTAGAGTGAGTAATCTCAAGATAAATAATAGGTATAAACAGAGATGCTGATTGTAGTGACACCATCATATTAACATACTTTACAGTACATTTACATTACAGTTACTGATCTGCATCTACAGTATTACACACTTTATGCCACATATATGTATATACTGTAGTCTGCTTCATGTACACTATATGCCAGAGGTTTGGAAGCAACTCTAAACTTACATATATAAAAAAAAATACAAATATATATATATATATATTTACTAAATGTCTGTGGAAATCAACTACTGATGACATGAATCATGATACATGAATCATATTACATGTTTTAATTTTTAGGAGCTGATGTACATAATGGGATATTATCAACCTACACCTATAATAAGAGTACATAATTGCAAACAAAAGCGATTTTAGTACAAAAATCTTTGTTGTTTATTGTTTAAAAACACTTACTTCCATCCCTTTGGTCTGTAGTGTACATGTCACATGAATAACATACCATTAGACCGTACACAGTGCTTTTAATTGAATGTGCCTCCATTTGACAGTCGGTCATTTTGGACATCTATCAACATTACAGTATATTTAATGTACAATATAAACACTATATATTTGGATAAAAAGACAAAAATGAAACAGATCTAACAGCGTGTTCTTATCTTTCAGTACAAGAAACACAGCGTGTGCTTCCAGAAACATTATAATGAATTAATACTACAACTACTCAGGCTTATGTGCATTGTATATGGCCATAACATAGCTATAGGGCTACATTGCTACACCTGCCCTTTGCAGTCAGGCAGTTGCATTGCATTTTGAATAAAATATGTTTTGTATGCTTGAGGATTAATATGTGCTCTTCATAAGGATTGAAGGCACACAATATATTTAAATCAGTCCATATTGTCTTTGAGAGGAATCCTACAGCCTTCTGCAATATCAGTTATAATCTGTACTCCTGAGATTTTTTTTTAGCCTTAAAAGTCTAGAAATCAGAAACATGAATAGGCATCATGTCCTCCAATTCAACATTGTTCGAATCCTTGAATTCAGCCTTTGTTTCCTTTACATGAGGTATACAGTCTTTATTGTCTTACACTGACCTGCTATTAAAACACATAGCTTTAAACTCTTGAAGAGCTTTAAAAAGTGGTTTTCAGTCCCGTATGTTTCTTTTTTCAGAAATATCTGTTCCATAAGGACAGACAGCAGAGTCTGCGTCTGTTAACGTCTAAATTATTTCTTTATGGGGTTGGCCAGATGGCCGACGGAAAAATATGAAACCAAGTAGCAAAAGGACAAAAATCAGGACAGAGAGGAAGAGCATGAGTGTGACATAGCCCCCATAAGGCAGGAGTGGAGTGTCTGGAGCTTCAGCAGGAATCATGTTTGTCAGGTTCAGCATGTAACCCAGTGTCCAGCCCGCTTCACTGTCTCCAATCTGTACAGGCACAAAACATTACTGTCACATACAGTACAGACAGACAAAATCAACAATCTGTGTATTCCAACTTAAATGCGATTATCATTTCAAACAAATTGACAAACAGGACTTTTATGGTTTTTACATACCTTTCTGATGAAGTCAATGTTTTTCCAGTTGTCAGAAGTGAAGTTGTATCCATCTTCCAGCAAGGTTATGATATAGGTAGCTGAAAAGCAATATTCTGCAAGATACTTCTCCTTCACTTGGGGGTGTTGTTGCTTTATCTGTAACAGTGGACCCAATTTAGTATGTTAATCTGTTTAATGGTTAAATAAACAGACTAATGCTGGTTTGAAGAAAAGGTCTTACCTTGTTCCAGGGAGTGGAGCAATACATTTTCAGATTTTGCTTGGCTGTATCCAAGCCATAATTGGTCAGATTTAAAAAATTCATCACAAAGAAGTAAGCAGAAAATGCCTGAAAGACAAATAAATGTCAGTTACATTTCACAATACTGATTATATTTTTCAAGGTATTCCATTCCATTCATTTTTATGCACAAGCAGTACAGTGTATGTTCTCCTGAATGTGCTTACCCCAAAACTTCCTTCCACAGGAGGCTGGAAGATGCCATTGAAGGAACATGTTGAATATTGACAGTAAGTATGATTAAGGACCCTTCTAACTGCTTTATGGCACTTATTCCAATCCCCCAGGCCCAAATGGATTAGGTTCTGCACGCTCTGTTGTCTGGTAACGTTTTTGATACAGGGGCTGTCAAAGACACTCTCAAAGGTCTTACTGACATTATAGCCTGGATGGAAACAAGGGTCCTCCAGAACTATGTTATCTGTCTTAGGAAAGAACAGAAGAAAATACAGGATTGTAAGATTGGCTTAATATTTCTTGTTAATTTTGTCATTTATTTCAATGATCTCACCATATCAAGTGTTTGTATTTGTTGTTCCAAGGAAAGCTTTAGCACTTGATCCTTTCCATAACAAAGAAAACTATGGGTGTAAAGATGATAATCATTTCCATAGAGCCGGAAATCAATAGAGTTGTCTGGAGACTGCAATTCCTGTCCAGACACGAAGGTGATCTGGGTGGAGGCTCCACCTAGGTCAAGAGCTCCCATAGTCCCTGAAGCCTGCACACACACACACACACACACACACACACACACACACACACACACACACACACACACACACACACACACACA
>JAQQZT010000006.1:13701076-13711459 GCA_030068275.1 Clarias platycephalus | reverse complement strand
GTTGCCACTGTTGGGCCCTTGAGCAAGGCCCTTAACCCTCAACTGCTCAGATGTATAATGAGATAAAAATGTGAGTCACTCTGGATAAGGGTGTCTGCTAACTACTAACTTCTTAAAATTCACTCAACCCCTTTCTAAGCATTTCACTGCATTTCGTACTGTGTATGTGACAAATAAAAATTTGAATTTGAAATATAAAATATTGAAACATGTGCTCTACCTTTCGGAAGTTATCACTCAGGTAGTTGACAGTGATCCAGCCAAAAGCTCCCTCTTCTTGACCAGTGAGAATACGAGCTCCCTGATAGTTAAATGGGTAAGTCTGAAGAAATTTCTCCACAGACACCAGCACAGTTTCAGAGGCCATATCATTGTCCATCCTTAACAAGAAACATTGTATTATACATAGTTATTTGCTACAGCACCATCAATAAATAATAGTGTATATGTACACTAATCAGCCATAATAATACAACATAAAACATTGTATGTTCCCCTTGTGCCATCTGGGCAGCTCTGGTCTCTCAGGGCATAACTCCAAAAGACCTCTTGGTGTGAGCTGGGGTGTCTGGCACCAGGATGATGGCAGTATCTTCTTTGGGTGCTGTGGGTCGTGTGGAACCTCTGTGGATCAGACTAATTTCTCCAGCATGTCACATGGGCACTCAATCGGATTGGGATTTGGGGAGTTTGGAGGCCAGATCAGTGGCCTTGCACTCTTTGACTGCTGGGTCCTGTGCACAGTAGGCTGTGGTGAACTGGGTTTTCTGGTGCCTATCTATCATAGCCAGAAAAACATCAACAATCTTTTTCAGTGATTTGTGCAGAAGGACGAACCACATCTAACAGGAGCAACCGTGGACACAAGAAGAAGCTGTCTGAAAGGGATGTCCGGGTGTTAACCCGGATTGTATTAAAAAAATATAAAACCACAGCTGCCCAACTCACTGCAGAATTAAATGTGCACGTCAACTCTCCTGTTTCAACCAAAACTGTTTGTTGGGAGCTCCACAGGGTCAATGTACATGGCCGGGCTGCTATAGCCAAACCTTTGGTCACTCGTGCCAATACCAAACGTCGGTTTTAATGGTGCCAGCAGCGAAAATCTTGGGCTGTGGACAATGTGATACATGTATTGTTCTCTAATGAGTTCACCTTCACTGTCTTTCCCACATCCGAGCGAGTTACAGTGTGGAGAAGCCCCAAAGAAGCATACCACCCAGACTATTGCATGCCCAGAGTGAAGCATGTGGGTGGATCAGTGATGGTTTGGGCTGCAATATCATGGCATTCCCTAGGCCCAATACTTGTGCTAGATGGGCACGTCACTACCAAGGACTACCGAACCATTCTGGAGGACCATGTGCACCCTATGGTTTAAACATTGTATCCTGAAAGCGGTGCCGTGTATCAGGATTATAATGCACCAATACACACAGCAAGACTGGTGACAGAGTGGTTTGATGAACATGAAAGTGAACTTGAACATCTCCCATGGCCTGCACAGTCACCAGATCTAAATATTATTGAGCCACTTTGGGGTGTTTTGGAGGAGCAAGTCAGGAAACGTTTTCCTCCCCCAGCATCACATAGTGACCTGGCCACTATTCTACAAGAAGAATGGCTCAAAATCCCTCTGGCCACTGTGCAGGACTTGTATCTGCCATTCCCAAGACGAATTGATGTTGTATTGGCCGCAAAAGGAGGTCCTACACCATACTAATGAATTATTGTGGTCTAAAACCAGCCGTTTCAGTTTCATTGTCCAGCCAATGTATAACCCTAATTGATTTTATGCAGTAATGTATCTAAAAAAACAAAAACAAAGTCATTGGAATTTAGTTAATTCAATTACTCATCATTATCATCATCAAATGTGATAACCAAGCTATTGATAAAGCTGGTTTTCACAAATGTGCAACCGTATTTTGGTATGCTAATGAAGTAATTTCATAATGTTCTATTAGTTTTTTGTTTAGAACAATCTTGGCTTTTATTAGATATAAGGTTGACTAATATAAGTTATTTGATTCAAGAAACACAAGTCAGACTAAGCACCGAATGGCCATGGCAAACTGTAACAACAAATTAGATTTTCGTCTACTATATTATATGTTAAAAATGAATAAAAGTTTATATGCCAAGTATCATCAAACTAAATTATTTATATTCATCTCATTGTATCTGAAGTACAATTCACATAATTGAAATATTGGGATGACATTAGGATGTATTTACTTGAGTAGTCTCATGCCTGCTGTGGCTCCCAGATATACAGGAGTTTCAAGGTGTCTGTACTCTGGTATGGCCTGCTTGGCCTCATCCATACACTCCTTCAGTGATTGACCAGCCATATATGGACGACTTGAGTAACTGGAGATCCCTTTTCCTTTAAAAATAAATAAATAAATAGTTTCAGTTGCAAAGAAGAGTCAATTACTTATTCAGTGAAACTCTGACAAAGAGCACTTTTACTATGAAAGAGATCATTTTAACATTGCGGAAAATTTTAATTATTGTTTAGATATAATTTGATCATGGAATTTAAGTAGAAGACATTTAAGACATTTCCCTTGGTCACTGCTAGAAAATCTAGTTTCTCTTTTACCTTTCACATTGCATGAATGTTTTTGCTGAACCATGCCAGTGTTGTTCTCTTTCTCAGCTGGCCACTCGTAGATGTAAACAGATGTGTGAGAAGACCCTGCATCAAGGACTATCCCATACTGCAAAAGACAGACATACAGTAAATGAAATCTGGATGGAATGTAACAGGGTGTAAAAACAAACGAACAAACAAAAAAAATAAACAATCATGGCAATATTCCCACACTGTCAACTTTTTGTTAAATCCAAATATGAGAGTTTTACTGAAATAATGCAAATATGGGCATAACTTTTTTACTAACTGATGTAGGTTGTTCAAATTCTTCTACACAACTGTAACTACTCAACATAGTTTCCATCACAGGCAATGCACTTGCACCATTGTTGAACACACCACTGTAGAAATCCTCTTTGAAAATCCACAGCTGATGGTCTCCCTCTGCGCTACAGAATGTTTATAGAGATGACACTATTGACAAGAGCAATGTGCACAGATGAATGAAGAAGTTTAAAGAAGTGAAAGCTTGAAGCATTGCTTGTGATGGAGAATATTTTGAGTATTACTTCTGTAGAGAGGAAGAGTCTACCAACCTGTGAATGTAAACAGCCTGTTCCAGTTAACAAAAAAAAGATATGTCTGCATTTGAATTACCTTTGGTTCAGTCGTTGTATGTATATTTCATATGACCGTGTGCATTTGGTTTAACATGTATACATGAAAGGGTTCTGTAAATATGTTCTTGTATTGTTGTCTCTATTGTTTGAATAATTCAAATTCTATACTCAATTGGCCATTCTTGCTTTCATACCTTGTATTTCTGTTGTAGAGGTTTGTGTTGTACTACTGCAATTGCCACCATTATGATGATTCCCACCGCTATAATGCAAGCGATACAGATGATCTTTGGCTTGTGCCACGGATTCTTCACTTTCATCTCTAAGGAAGTGAGACAAGAGGGATTAATTTCACTTGTTCAAAACTCTAAACTTTTGTTTCAAATGCAAACCCACATTATGGTGTATTTAGGAGGTCAGATTTAGATTTAGACATTTTATTTAGTTAGTTTTTATGCAAAAATAATGAATAATGAATAAATAAATAATGATTTCCATCTGTATAACACTGACGTACACATCATGTTGAAATAATTCACTGTTTAAAAAGAGTAGTACTGAAAATTATGAAAAGAGACACCTGAATAAATCTATGTGGATTGCAAGCTTTGTGACAAAGCATACAAAGCATAAGCTAGCACTCTGTTTACAAGTCTACTCTTTATCAGATCCTGCTGCTCGCCACTGTTTAGACAAGGACTTGGAGTATCCCACTCTGATTTGACTTTTGATTATTCACAGCCCTATCATTAAAAACGCACACACTAATAGCAATGTTTGTATGATCAAGTAGAAACCACATGCCCATCAGGGTAGAAATATTCATGAAAAGTTTTTTTGTGCATATCAAGATGGTTCTAATGGGCATTCTTCAGCTATATAAGCAAAGTGCATCTGATCCGCACATTTCAGCAGGTTTGAAGTTTAGTCTAATGTACTGTATGCCAAAAAAATCAAGCATGCAATATTTTCCTCATAGGTTCACACACTTAATACCATAGCAACAATTAGGAATGATGTCATTCAGGCAGTTCCCATTACTGTGGAATCTGAACTTCCTGAATCCTAGTTAAGTATTAAGATCTGCTTTATGTAATGTGTTATTATAATTGTGAAATACTGTACATGCTTTCAAAGATTCATTAATAGATCTTAACAATAAGTTATTCTGCGAGTTCTAGTTCAACAACACAAAAATCTTACATTACTTCATTTAGTTTACCAAAAATTTAGGTTACCAAAAATGCCTCCCAATGTATAGTAGTACTAAGATCAGCCGTGCATGCATTGCCAACTTGCGTAAATGTACTACAACAATTTGAGGATATGTAATGTCCTACATTCACACTAAGAATTTTGATACAGGAAGACACATCTCGAGGAATTTCGAAAGGGCCTCAAGAGGAAATGGGCTTTGGCCATAATACACTTCTACTACATACTACATTTTAGAGAAAGAAATTATTATGTTTGCATCATGGAATAATAAACACATGCACATGAAGGTTACTTGGAAAAAATCAAGCACAAATAAAACAGAACAATGAGGTTTTATTTTTATGCATTACACGTGAAAGAAAAAAGACATGATGATAAACTATATGTCAAGCTTGAGAGTTTTGCAGATACATACTTTATTAGACATTTATTAAACAACAAGCAATAGATGGATTTCTGCCTATAGCATTGACTGAGCAGAAAACATGCAGTGTTAAATTTTAAATTTTACATAAATTTAAACACAGCATTCAGTAATAATGACCTTTAAAATTTTGTATAGTGGGAACATTTTGTGCATTGAATCCTCCTGTTTTAGCAACCCAGGTGAAGGATAATTAAGTTTTTATGGGCACTTATTGATTTCCCCAGATTAATTGATTTCCTAACAATTACATATCATCTACATTCAAGATTTCAAGACTATTACAAAACCAATTAAATTAATTTACAGGTACAATCAAAATACCTGCTGCCAGGGAATTTAAGAGGCTTAATCTTATTTTTTAGACCTTCTGCAGCCCCATCACAGGAGCAGCGCTACATTAAGCAATAAATCATGTGTTATGACTGATTATACAACTAGATCTTTGCTTTTGGCTGTTTTGTCAGTAGCATGGATGTTTAACATGGCTACTGACAGTTTTTCCTGTCAAACCATATTGCTTTCAATTAATGGAACATGTAAGAAACTGAAAAATCTAAATATTGTCTTAACTTTTACTGTCAAATAACTTGATCGTTATTTGCTGCATCACTGTGGAATGGTTGTTCTTTTTTACACTTCTTAACTGCCAACAACAGTCAGAATATTGTTAAAACGAGCTTGGGCATGTGTGCAATTATGACAAGACTTTTAAGTATTGTCATGAAGTCATATCAAGTCTACTCACCTCACACATGTCAGACCATGACAATGGTTAGCACCATGGCACTTCCTGTCTGAAAATTGTGTCTTGTAAAATTTCAATGACCAATAGCAGTGTGCTGTGCAACACTGTGTTTCGAATGGTCACCACTTTCTTGAATCAAATAGTTCCACCTGATTTTATGAATGATGTACTGTGCTCTAATTTACTTCACAGTGAAGTTGACAATAACGTTTAGTTGTACACTCATGAACGCACCCGTCTGGATTCTGCTCTCTATGTCTCATCTTTCCCGTTTGGCTGGCTATCAAACATTACACTGCATCTCAAAAAAATTACAATACAGTATTATGAAAGTTTTCTTTTCATAATTTCATTTTAATAATAATTTAAAAAGTGAAACTGCTGACTTTTGTGAGGAGTTTTGTTTAGAGATCTGCCTTCCAGGACCTCTAGATTGACCACAGATCATTTGTAGCTTGGTGGTTGAGGTGTTGGACAGCTGACCAGGAGGTCCCTGGTTCGAGCCCTGATTGTTGTCTATTTTTCAATAGTATATTTTTAAACTATATTAACAATTAATAGTTTTCCACCACACAAAGTCATATTAACCGTAATGTTTGGTTGCTAAACTGCATAACAGGCAATGATGCTGTGTTCTATGAACACAATGGCTTTAGGGTAATTCATTTGTAGTTGTTATTGTTTTTGTTGCTTTGTTGTTGTAGTTGTTGTAAAACCTGCTGTATTGAAACAGAATCAAATTACTGTGATGTGGTCACAGGTGAATATTTGAATATGGCTTATATTATAATATCAGCCAGTCAGCCAACAGATGTTTAAAACAAATGTACTGTAAACAGAGCTCCTGCATTTGGATGACTTATAAATAACGTACTTATCCGAAAAACGTGTTAATCAAACTCTCTGATCTTATCCTGCATCACTGTTATATATCCCCAAGGCAGTGTGATGCCAGAGGCAACAGTGATTTATGGCAACAGTAGTTTCCTAGTGAATTCCTGGTGTCAGATCAGTAGCAAACACTTTAAGCTTCCTGCTTTAAAAGTCTGGTAGGAGTTTACTCAGGAAATGCCAGTTGTTACTATGGATACATTGAAAACAAATAAGCATGTCTGAAATATATATTAAATGTAATATTCTGTCATAGAATAAACCTTTACTGTTTTATTTCTAATATACAATCTTAGTATATAGTATGTTTGATATGTCACAGTAAAAAATGTGTTCTAGCTAGATTGTAACAGAAATAAGAAAACACTCACCCCCTGTGAGTATGTAATCTTCTGTCCTTAATGGGCTGTGTATCCTGTGATGGTTCTCTACACGTTCATTAAAAGGAATTTGTTCTTGTAGTTCCAATGAATTTTGCTCTTCTCAACACACTGTGTCTTTGAACATGCAAAGACAGTTTGTACTGAAGTTGGGGGTGTCTAGGACTGAAGTAGGCATAGCCGGAAATCTGCATCATTGGAGCGACTTGTCTGTACTTATCCTCTTATCCTGTATAAACTTATCCTCATTAGGCTGAGGTAGTGCAGTCCATAGATTGTGTATAACTTTGTCAAAATCCAAAGTAAATAACTGAGATCCTGCATTATACTTTTCAAAGTTGAGTAGGATTACAGTCAAGGGGATCTATTAATAATAAATCTAGTTTCTCAAACCACTAATTACTGAAATTGGCCAGAAAAGAAATCCCAGCTTGTTTTAGATAACAACACTATTACTAAAAATGAATATGGCTATTTTTCATGCTCTCTGTTATGACATTTTAAGCTAACTCTCATCAGGGCCATGACACTGTTGTGATAAATTGTCCATAAAGCATAATATAGAACAGATCTACAAAGATCTGAGAATCACTGCTCCACAGAAACTGATTAACTCTACAGCTACTCTAATAGTGTACCAATATGTGTCTTGGTAATGCGAATAATTGATATGCTATAGTTTGTGAAGAAACAGTTATTTAGCCTTTTGGAAGAAAGATTAAAAATAGTCAACAGTAAAATGGTTCTTTGTTGCAGGTGTTATTCTGTAACACGCCAAGATCCTATTTTGTCTTATTCACCTCAGGAAAGAGCAAAAAGAAAAACTGGAGAGACAGCAATGCTTATATCCGTTTTACAAATAAGTTACAACAGGAACTACTTTTAACATTAACCATAACTATGCAGAGAAAACATCTAGTCTTTAAGCAACTAATTGTTTGCACTATAGGAAATCGCTTTAGTAAAATAATCAACTGCTATTTGTAAAATTATTGAAAACAATAGGAATGTGGGAACTTCATGGATCACTGTCTCTAGGTTATTAGTTTCTACAGTACGTATTTACTGACAAATACATTTGAAAGTCTGTGAATAATAAGAATAGATTTTATAATTAGAGTTGAACTTTTAGGAAAATATGCTTTGTTTGATCAATATTGGTACATTTATATAAATACATGGAAAATGTCATACTGTGGAGAAAAGAGGAAAAGGAGCCATACAGCATTGTGATATTTGACATTATGTTATGGTGAACAGTGCATGAAACATTTTCCACAAGCATGGGGAGTATTTTGATGACGGTGCATTTTTTCGAGTATAGGTTTAGCAAGACTTGAGGTCTTGAGCCAACACATTATAGTAATCTGCTTATCATGCTGACAAAACCCTACATTATCTGCTCTTGTCTGCACTTTGTGTTAGACATGTGTCAAGTGTTTTAGGCACAAACATTGTCTAAACCACTGAATGGAGCTTTTTTCCCCACAAACAAGCAGTTTAAGATAAGGCAAGCTCATCATTCTGCCTTATTGCCAGGTCATCAAGTGAATTAAAAATAATTATCGACATTTTACAAGAACAATATGGTAAGAAATACTATACTAAATTCCCTAAAAAAACTAAAGTGAAGGTTATTGCATGAAGAATATCACCAGCGAGGAAGCTGAATGTCAATTACGTCAGGTATGGCAAGCTCTTGTTGCCATACCAAGTCAGAGTGACACATTCACTGTTTTTAGGAAAATTATTTTAAAACTCACGTTTCAAGGTGCAATGCAAGGTTAAGATTGTAAGGGAAAAGAAACAGAGTCTAGTCTTGAACCTGTCTATTCACATTTCATTTAATTAAGAGACACAAGCAAGAGATAAAAGCAAAAGATAAGCTAACTAAAGATAACTGTTACTTGAGGTTTTGGGTGCATGTTTGGGTTGTCTGCCTGAGGAACCCATGTTGTTAAATTTTTAAGCAGCGCGCAAAGCTCTGAACATGTGTGACTACATATGGTTAACGTTTGCACGCTATTTAGATGTGCTTTCAAACAAGTGTTTGAACTTTGTAGATGTATATCTGGACAAAATTAAAATGAGATAAATAAAAAATTCTCTCTAATTACAGGAAGGGTTCTAGTGGCTGGTGCTAATTTTCTTTTTTTTTTTTCTTTCTTTCTTTCTTTTTAAAAATAATCTATTAAGGCAGCTGGATTTTGGCATTTTGGCTTTCACTCTCCTGTCTCTCCTGTCACACCTTACCGTTTACTGGCAAGAATACTTTCAAATCTTTGCTTTAGGCATATTTTATTTAAGGTAGGATAAGGTAAATTATTTGAAACAAATGCCTGCTTTCATAGAAAATGCCAGATGAGTAACCCTTGCCCTGTTAGAGGAAATCAGAAGGTCTTTGCTGTGCGGTCTGGCTTTGAAATGACTAATGCCTGTAAACCCAAGCTGTTCATGCTACACAGCCCCCCTTCCACTTTTCCATGATGTCATCAAAGTACAATGGACTTGTCTCAACAACAAAGTAAAACAAATTTCTTTTATGTTTTATTGAAAATCTTGCACTTGTTATTAGTTATCAAAAAAGAAGTAATTTCTAATTTATTGTGATTAAAAGAGGAATGCCAACTTTTTTTTTTTTTAAAAAGGCCCTATGTGTACAGTACAATATTCTGAGTGCTCAGGATTTCAAATAACTTGCTGGTCATAAAGCTATCAGTGACAAGTCAATTATGCAACAATACTAAAATGTTCAAAACCAGCAGCGTCAAGACAGGATCAATCATGTTTAGTTTCTTACTTTCCTGCAGGGACACTCCTCAACGTTTCTTATCACTCACTGCCAGGATAAGGATTCATAATCTCTGTTGTACACGAAAACTTCCTTTATAGGAAGCTCTTGGCGGAGGGGTACATACAGTAATGGAACTTTTTTTTCCCCTTGGGCATCATTTATATGGAATGACTTTAACTTATTTTTAATTCTAAGAAGTGGAAGGCCCTTGATTTCAGTTCTTCCTTATATGTGTTTGTAGTTTTGACCTCCTCATTAATAAAGGCATAATTATTAAAGGTATGCTTTGTGTAATTTAATACTTGGCATATCCACATGCTGCTAATCTGAGCTGGTTATTACCAGAATGTTGCTTATAACAGTGTCATAGCAAATATGAACAAGAAATATGTAACACTACTTTCCTGAGGTGCTAGTCATTACTACAGTTTTTACCCCATGTCCGAGCCTTTATGATTGTATGTTGCATAAAAATTATTTCTTTTATTCAATTCACCCATGTGTTATGACTAACAGCTGCTAAGCTTTCACGTAGACAAAGACATGATGTCTATAATTAATTACTATCTGTATCCATGCTTTCAGTATTTTAAACAGCCCCTATTATGCTTTTTCAAATATGATCTTTGATGCAGTGTGTCATGTAGCTGTATGTGAACATAAACTATCTGCACTATCTGTGACGCCGACAGTGCACGATAAATGA
>JAQQZT010000006.1:13663593-13686049 GCA_030068275.1 Clarias platycephalus | reverse complement strand
AAGTATCGGAATCGGTATCGGGAGGGAAAAAATGGTATCGGAACATCTCTATTTAGTACTACTCAGCCTAACCTAAGGTAGATTTAACACCCAATACCCAGAAGGCCTCAGAGAAAAGACTGTATTAGAGAAACAGGGCCACCAAAATTATACATGTATATTGCATACTTATAAACTGCTTTAATAATTTCAGGCATTTTCTGGTTCGAAAATATGGAACGTACCAAACTTTAAAAAAAAAAAAAAGGAGAATACATTTTTGGAGGCCCGATACAGACATGAATAAATAATAAGTAAAAGATGAGGTAAGAGGGGAAAGAGTATGGAATTGGGAGTTACCACACCACCAGGCAGAACATATTAACATATACCTATTCAATATTAAATAAAGCGCTTTTCAGGTATATAAATGTAAAATAGGCAAGTGGGGGGGACTCTGTGGACTAAGTTGGAGCTTTGTGAGGTGTCTGTTTTTCTAACCGGTTCAGAGCTGTCTATCTACGTGTGTCTTCAATAAACTTCTTTGCTTTTTCACTACTTCAAAGTTGTTGGATTTGTTTAAACTTTGGAAAGATCTGATAATTTTTTATTATTATTATTATTATTATTTATTTATTTTTACCCAATTATCTAAGAAACCCTTCATATTACCATGAGACCTAGATAATAGGGATGATTTCAAAACCAAAGCAGGGTATGGGGGTCCTGCCCATAATAAAATTGAACTTCAGAGACATTGTATGCTACATTCTGGTTACTTTCAAAGAATGTAAATAACAGGATAATTGTACACTGCCACAGCATTATGTAAAAATACCAGAGCACACATGCACGCACACACACAATACCAGGAACAGGTTGTGATGATAAAAGAGGGAAAATATGTGATATTTAGTGGTAAATCATGAGAAATGTGTGAGAATTTTGCCCACGGGAGGAAATTAGGGGAGTGAAAAACGAGTGTCTACCAGGAGGGTTTGCAAGTATGGTTATATGGATCATACATTCCGTGCCAAAGCAATCACAAACAAAAATTTATGAAATTTCCTTTTTCCCAGGAAAAGCACTTCCTGTATTTAGTCAGTATATAGTGGGAGAGCCACGCACTGTTACTGTGTTGTTGTTGTTTTTTTTAACTTTGTTTTTTTTTAAAGAAAAGCAACCTGTCATAGCTCTGTTGAACTTGGGGTATAACACAGGGCTATAAACTCAAATATATACGTAGATAAGTACACCTGTATAGCAGTTCTAGATTTTGTGTTTTTATAACTTGTCACACAGATGTCGGTGTTATGCTGATAGATGTATATTTTACATGTAGTCCATACATAATCAGATCACCAATTCTGGAAGTTAATACTGGGACTGAATGCGGTGAGAATGTGTAAAGATACACTGAATAGCAGGACTGGAGCATTAGTATAAAGTGGTTGCTACAACAGATCTTGCCATTTCTGTCTGTCCCATTAATTCCATTCCATCCCATATCTCCCTGCTTTTGCTTTACCGTGTCCTCATTGGTTTCCTACATGCCATTTCTTTTTGCTGCCCTTTCCCCGGGTCTCTCTCCCACCAGACCCCTCTACCTCTCCATCTGTCAGACACTGTGCTGTGTGTCACTGGAGTAATGTGGCTTTTCTTACAGTGCCGCTGGTGCGTGCTCATGGTAAGTCATTTGCACACCGCAGTGAATTGCGCCAGGCCAAGAGGATCGTGGTGAAGCTGGGGAGTGCTGTGGTAACTCGAGGCGATGAATGTGGCCTGGCGCTTGGGAGGCTCGCCTCTATCGTAGAACAGGTAAGAGAGGTCATTTTGTAGTGATAGTTTGGTTATAGCATGCCCTTGCGCAAGCATTAAAAGTAAAATCCCCAAAAAGGCTAAATTTGGATTTCTTTGTGGTCCTTTAAGGTGGCAATGCTACAGAACCAAGGCAGAGAAATGATGATCGTCACAAGTGGAGCTGTAGCATTCGGGAAACAGAGACTGAGGCATGAGATTCTTCTCTCTCAGAGTGTCAGACAAGCCCTTCATTCAGGACAGAATCAACTTAAAGACATGGTGGGCAAAAACATATTAAGCCAGTAATACCAGTCTTACTATGTAACAGTTTAGTGAATTGTACCACAGCTGACAATGTCCTGAAGTAGTAACATTTAATGATGATTCAGAATTATTCTTTCATCTGCAGACTCTGCCTGTTTTGGAGGCGAGGGCGTGTGCCGCTGCAGGACAGAGTGGACTGATGGCACTGTATGAAGCCATGTTTACTCAGTACAGCACCTGCACAGCACAGGTACAGTACACACACACACACACACACACACACACACACACACACACACACACACACACCCCTCTTAATGATAGAGCTTCTTTCCAAATGTACAGTGGATATAAAAGTCTACACACCTCTATTAAAATGCCAGGTTTTTGTGATGTTTTTTGAAAATTTGAACGAGATGATACTATACCCTGTACAACTCAATTGAAAAACAAACTGAAATAAAGTAAAAATAAAAGAACTAAAATAATGTGATTGCATAAGTGTGCTCACCCTCTTATATAGTAAATAGGATGTGGCTGTGTTCAAAATCAAGCAATCAAATTTAAACTCGTGTTAAATAGGAGTCACTACACACCTGCCATCATATAAAAGGTTCTAGTAGGCTTTTCCTGACATTTTCTTAGTCGCATCTTAGAGCCAAAGCCATCGTCCTCAGAGAGCTCCCAAAGCATCAGAGGATTCTCACTGCTGAAAGGTATCAGTCAGGAGAAGGCTGACAAAGAAGTTCCAAGGTGTTGGGTATACCATGGAAAACAGTGAAGGCATCGCCATCAAGTGGAGAAAGTATGGCCCAACAGTGAGGTTACCAAGGGCTGGATGCCCTTCTCTACAATTGATGAGAAGGAAACTGGTCAGCAGTGTTGGGGGGACATTACTTTTTAAAGTAACTAATTACATTACAAAATTACTGTCTTCAAAAAGTAATCAGTTACATTACAGTGTTACATTCTGATAAAAGTTACTAATTAGAGTACTTTTTCATTGCAGAAAATGAAAACTCCTTTGTGGTTCCTCATGCATGTTGTTTTAGTCACTCAGCGAAGTTTGGCCCATAATCTGTTAACTACTAATACCCTTATCTCACCTACGCAGTGGCCGTAAGTACCATTCGTCATGAGTCATCCCGAGTTTTGGCGCTGTGATTTAGGTTTCCATTTTTCCTCTCATAGTCAAACTGCATAGGTGAGATAGGGGTATAACAGCAGGAACAACAGAGAGGGGCGGGTTATCAGGGGCTGGGCTTGTAGGTCGACTTTCACACACACACACACACACACATACACTAATGGATTGGTAATGACTGCTGTCTGGCTCACGGATTACATAAATTGTTTGAATAACAGATTACATTTTTTTTAAAATAACTAAGTAACTGAGTACTTAAATGGCGGACCTAATGCATTAGATTACTTGTTACATCAAAAAAGTAATCTGAGTACTCTAACACGTTATTTTGTAATGCGTTACACCCAACACTGCTGGTCAGGGAGGGTTGCCAAAAAGCTTTGGCATTAAAGGAGCTGCAGTAATTTCTGGTACTGGCTGTACGTCTGGGCTGTGGGGTAGGGTGGCAAGATGGAAGTCGTTTCTTATTAAATTTAGCAAAAAACACATTTTAAGTATAATTCCATCAAACGATGCAGCATCAAACATACATCACCAAAAGAACACCATATCCACAGTGAAGCATGGTGGTGGCAGCATCCTGTTTTTCTTCAGCTCGAACTGGGGTTCGAGGTGAAGGTGGAGGATGGAGGATGGAGGATGGAGGATGGAGTCAAGGTGGAGGAAATTATGTTCCAAAGAGTTAACAGTTCCAAATACCAGTATGTTGGCACAAAACCTTCAGGCTTCTGCTAGAAAGCTGAAGTTGAAGAGGAACTTCATCATTCAGCATAAACGATCCAAAGCATACATTTAAATCGGCAAAAGAATGGCTTCACCTGGGGAATTGGTTTTGGAATCGCCCAGCCAGAGCTCAGACCTGTATCTGATTGAAAATCCATGGGGTGATCTGAAGAGGGCTTTTATGAAGAAGAGTGGGCAAATATTGTCTAGTCAAGATGTGCAATGCAAAAAGACTGAGTGCTCTAATAAAATAAAAAGGTGCTTCAACAAAGTATTAGTTTAAGGGTGTGCATATTTATACAACCACATTATTTTAGTTTTTTTATTTTACCGGTTTTACAGGTTATATGTTAGCTTAAAGGTGGAAAATTTCTGAAATTATTTAGACTTCTCATTTTTGTACATCACAAAAAACCTGACAATTTAACAGGAGTGTGCAGACTTTTTTTTTTTTGTCCCAGACAGTATACAATGCAAATGCAGGAACAGGAGCAACTATTGGAGCAGTCAAGAAACATTAATGCAAAAAACATTTTTGTATTGATGTTCATAACTACTAAAACATCAAGCTGCTATATACTGTTTGGCTCTAGTTGTAAAGTTACACATAAACTTCATCAGAACAGTTTCCTGAGACTCTCATGTCTTTCTCTCTGCAATTGTAATAGTTCTTAGTAATGGGTCATTCATGAACGATTCGTTCTTTTTAAATGAGTCTTTAATGTGACTCAGAAGAATGAGTAGTCTCCGAGTGATTTAGTTAATTTTTTTACTGGGCACACATGCAGAAACCATCGCAAAACCTCCGTAGGTTATGTACAGGAAACAGAAATGAGTAGTTACCTTTGAGTCTTTTGGTCCGAATCGTTCGTTCTTTCGTCACGTGACTCTCATAGACGCTATGCAGTGCATTATATAGGAAACCGAATTTAACGGTTGTTCTCATGAGTGAAGCAAATCATACATAGTGGCCACGTGTGATGATCTGGGGTTGCTTCAGTTGGTCAGGTCTAGGCTCAGCAACACTACAGTATGTGGCAATAAAATGAAGTCGGCTGATGACCTAAATGTACGGAGTGACCAGGGTACTGTATCACATCAGTAGAGTTTTTCTTCCCTGATGCCACAGGCATTTTGCATGACTCACATTGTGAAAGTGTGTTTCTGGGAGCATGATGAATCATTTTTCCACATGAACTGGATACCTCTGTTATTAAAGCTAAAGGTGACTGATGAGAAAGGAAGTGTGGATCAGTTGAGTACATATGGTTTCAATTGTATTCTGAATAAATCAATACGTGTCATAATATTATTCACGCATACACTGCTGATGTGACCGATAGAGATTAGGATTAATTACTGTACCTACTCCTGTATTACCTGAAACTCTTACTTTGTATGTAGCTATGTATTTAATTATTTTGTTTCTCTTGATTACTGAAATGCTCTTTTTTCTTTTCAGATCTTGGTTACAAACTTGGACTTCCACGATGACCAGAAGAGACGAAATCTGAACAGCACGCTGCACGAGCTTCTGCGTATGAACATCGTGCCCATTATCAACACTAATGACGCAGTGGTGCCTCCCCCAGAACCTAACAGTGACCTGCAGGGTGTAAATGTAGGTATAGAGCTAAGAAGGCCTGTGGGGATGATGGGCTGTTAACTAGAGGCTAGGAGAGACTAGAGTTCAGTGGAGTACATGAATTTCTTGTACTTCCATGAAAAGATGCTAACTGACATCACTGCTTTTTGTACTGTAATTTAACATGTATATGCATGCTGTCGTATTGTGGTTTAGTTTATTGTGGGCTAATTGCTGATGTTACACGCACTTTTGAAGACCTCCTGATGCATCGGTATTATACAGTACCATTTTAGGTTATCTCATGCTATCTGTCACGTCACAGGTCATCAGCGTTAAGGACAATGACAGTTTGGCAGCACGGCTTGCAGTGGAGATGAGAGCCGATCTCCTCATTGCTCTCTCTGATGTAGAAGGTAAATAATGAAAGTTTTCCTGGCATTTAAGTAACAGATCTTATTTAAACCTGTTTACAACAACCCTCATTTAAAAGTAGATTTGTTTGCCCAGTAAGATTTCAAACTGGTGGATAAGTAAAAAAATAAATAAAGTAAAAATCATGGATGCGTTGAATTAAAATATATTTCAGCTACTCAATTAGGAATGGTAGAAGCACTGTTAAAAAAAGACGGCTTCAAGAAAACATTCTTTCTGATTAATGAAAAAGCCAGGCATTGAGTCTTTTGTGTAATCTTGCTTATAATACCTCCAGGTGTTTACGACAGCCCTCCTGGGTCCGATGATGCTAAATTACTTGACACTTTCTACCCCGGGGACCAGCAGTCTATAACCTATGGCACCAAATCCAGGGTTGGCATCGGAGGAATGGAAGCTAAGGTATGACTGGAGTTTATTCATTATTTGATGCAGGACTGTTTTCCGTCATTGCGATAATTAAAGATGTACTGACCACACTTGTCACAGGTGAAAGCTGCTCTCTGGGCTCTTCAGGGAGGCACATCTGTAGTCATTGCTAACGGCACTCACCCTAAAGTCACAGGTCATGTCATCACTGATATTGTAGAGGGCAAGAAAGTGGGCACATTCTTCTCTGAGGTCAAACCTGCTGGTATGTAAACATTTTAACATGTGTGTTCCTCTGACCTCATCTGTTCGAGGACATTGTGTTGATGTTTCTATTACTGTTATCAATGCTACAGGACCCACAGTGGAGCAGCAGACAGAAATGGCTCGCACTGCAGGGAGGACACTGGCTTCACTTCTTCCTGAGCAGGTACAGTATTATAGACTTCTCTTATGATCCTGAATGATTTGGTTGTTTGTAATGTAGCTCTTTTAGGGCAAATGTAAGTTATCAAATTTTAAGAATAATAAAATGTTTCCTCTCAACATGTAATGTTCCCTCTTGCAGAGGAGTGAGATCATTTATGCCATGGCTGATCTTCTGACTGAGAAGAGAGATGAAATTCTGTCAGCTAATAAGAAGGACATTGAACTGGCTGTGAATTCAGGTGTACTGGATTGTTTCATATTGGATTGCTCATAATATTTAGTCCCAGACAGAGACGCTCTGTGGTCCTCTTCCAAGCTGTTACACTGTTGGCATTATTAAGGTGCAGGCCTATGATTTGAGACATCATGGTGTAAAATCCACCATATTTTGATGATAATTTCAACACGTTTTAACCATACATTAAGTTGTCAAAAACAAAATTACGTCAAAAATTTGAATGCCCTTTTGAAGCCTAAAATGTGGTCTTGCAGACAGGTAAGGACTAAAAGCCTGCAGCTTTGCTGTTTGAAAGATTGTGTGAATTTATTTATTTATTTTTTACCACTTATTTTCTTCTTTACAGGTCGTATGCCTCCTGCCATGCTCAAGCGGCTAAGTTTGTCATCGGCAAAGCTGAGCAGTCTGGCCATCGGCCTGCGGCAGATTGCTGTGTCCTCTCAGAATAGTGTGGGACAAGTACTGCGCAGAACCCGTTTGGCCAACAACCTGGAGCTGGAGCAGATCACTGTGCCCATAGGGGTATTACTCGTCATCTTTGAATCTCGCCCAGACTGCCTGCCTCAGGTCTCACTTCTCTCTCTCATGCACACACAAAGTGACACTATGGCAGTTGTACACATTTAATCATGGGCAGTTAGTTTAGTTGTTTGTGGGGATAATATCTATATGGTGTGATGTATTTTTCATGTTAAAATGTGCTTTCCCACACAGGTGTCCGCATTAGCTATTGCTAGTGGAAATGCTTTACTGCTAAAAGGTGGAAGGGAGGCAGCTAACACCAACCGTGTCTTACATGAACTAGCACAGGAGGCTTTATCTATACATGGTGTGAGAGATGCCATCCAACTGGTAAGATGCCAGGGTATATGTGATTAAAAATAAAATAAATAAACCCCAAAATGTGTCTACACCGGGGACTGTGTCTGTAGGGTGGCATAATGCAGAGGGTTTTTTTGTAATGTGTGTTTTTATGAGAATATTTAGCAGGGGGTTGCAAAATGTGATGCTGTGACGCTTGATCTCAACTGTATATATTTGTGGATTGGATCCTGTGTTTTAGGTAAGCACACGTGAGGAGGTAGAAGACTTGTGTCGCCTGGAGAAGATGATCGATCTCATCATTCCTCGCGGTTCGTCTCAGCTGGTCAGAGATATCCAGCGGGCTGCTAAAGGCATTCCTGTGCTGGGTCACAGCGAAGGCATCTGCCATGTCTATGTCGACCACGAGGCCAGCATTGACAAAATCGTAAAAATTGGTAAATATTAGAATGAGAATGTTTGTTCATTTTCTTATGTATTATTTTGTGATTTGTTATTAACAATGTTATGTTTAATGTGTTGCTGTCTATACTTAGTCAGAGACTCGAAATGTGATTACCCAGCAGCCTGCAACGCTATGGAAACCCTGCTAGTTCACAGAGATGTGCTTCGGACCCCACTGTTTGATCAGATCATTGACATGCTGAGAATAGAAGAAGTAAGTCTGTGCAGTCTGTAAATGCTCTAATGACATTTCACTCTTACAGTATTTTGTTAAGTGGTGTTTGGAATTGTAATTAGTGTGCAATGGACTGTCACGTTGTTAAGCATGTATTCCAGTTTTGGGTTAGTTTTCAGGATGCGCCAAAACGCTGATGAGCGTGATATGGTTACTAAAGAACGAATAAATGTTGCATATTTTGATACAATGTGTGCATCTAGAGAAAAATAAACTAGAGAGTAAACTGTAAAATCTAAAAATAATATAAAATACAAAGATTTAGGTTTCTGTCTCTTTGAGCCTATCTCAGAGGGCTTAGGGCACTAGGCGAGGTACACTCTAGAAGGGGTGCCAATCTATCGCAGGGTACACTCTCACTCACCAACTCGCACTCTCACTCACACACTAAACGCCAGTCAGCCTAAACTGTTTGGACTGTGGGAGGAAACCGAAGTACCTGGAGGAAACCCAACAAGCATGGTGAGAACATTCAAACTCCACAAGGTGTAACCACTATTCTACTATGCCCCTGAAAGTGTTAGGCCATTAAAATAGATTAAGTGTGCTGCAGATTGCACTGTTTAGGCCGGTGTAACTCAGCCTGTATGTAAATGTTCTTACAGATCATTCTTTTAAACCAAAGAGGAGATTTATGGACGCAGTGAGGGAGGACATGAAGTTAGTTGGTGTGAGAGAAGAGGATGAAGAGGATAGGGTTAGATGGAGGCAGACGATTCGCTGTGGCGACCCCTGAAAGGGAACAACCAAAAGACAAAGAAGAAGATCATTCTTTTAATCTAGTGCTTGTTTCCTCTTTAATAACTTGCTCTATGCAGGTGAAGATACACGCTGGCCCCAAGTTTGCATCATACCTGACCTTCAGCCCATCTGAGGTAAAGTCACTCCGTACAGAGTATGGAGACCTGGAGTGCTGCATAGAGGTGGTAGACAGCATGCACGAGGCAGTTGATCACATTCATAAATATGGCAGCTCCCACACAGATGTCATCATCACTGAAAATGGTAAAGTTCCTGCTCTCTGCAGCTTCTTAGAGCATATCCTTTTAGCATGCTTTTTTGGAATAATGCAGCCCGCTCAACAGAAAACAGTGAAAATTAGGACTTTTGTTGCATTATTCATTTTTGTGGCAATAGTGCCATCTTGTGGTAGTGATATTACCCTTTGAAACTATTTACTACATTAATATTGGAGCACTGCATTTATTATTTTTTTTTTTTCAGGATGGATGGTGTGTGTGTGTGTGTGTAGTTCTTTTTACACTGAAATGCTTAATGTGGTTCTGCTTTATCCATCCCACAACCAACTTTATTCTCTGTTTGGGGGCATTGTCCTGTTCAAACACTGAATTTTATGTAGTTTAAACTGTCTAGCTGATAATCTGCTGTGGCTGTCCTTTTTATTTATTCCATTCAATTTTTCAATGCATTTATTCCACTGGCACAAACACTGCCCCAATGTGCTGCATGATGCACATAATGCTTAATAGCCGGTACAGTGTTCTTGGTGTTGAATTCCTCTTCTTTAGTCCTCCAAACATGCATCTGGTCAAATAATTTCTCCAGAAGTCCATGTCGTCACCAAACTGTTGTCAAGCTTAAAGGCGTAGATTTTAAAGCAGATGCTAAGATAAGTGGGGAAGTGCATAAATCCTGTACTCAAGTAAATGTTGAAGTTCTTTATTTACATGTGTACATGAGTAAAAGTGCAAAAGTACTCACCTTCAAAAATCTCTCTCTGCTTCCCAATTGTGCTATCACTGTCTACAACCTGTTGCATTATTAGGTGTGTCTCGAAGGAAAGACAGATCACACAATTATGCATAATAGCCAGCAGGTGGCGAAGTTCCCACTTCAGATATTACTCATAGGTAAAGAAGGAGTACAGATTATTATTTTTTTAAGATTTTGTGGAATAAAAGTGTCGTATACTAAAACTTTTCAAGTAAAATACAAATACATTAAATATGTACTTTAGTAATTATGTAAATGTTCAGTTACTTTCCACCTCTGCTGGATGGCAGCCTTTCATTTCATGGGGGAAAAAAATTACTGGAGTGTAGACAGTGACATTGGTGTTCCAGCCTTCCAATAACGGATTGGGAATGACTGCTGTCTGGCTCACGGATTGCATAAATCTTCTGAATAACGGATTACATTTTTGAAAAAGTAACTTAAAAGGCAGACATATAACGTGTTAGATTACTCGTTACATCAAAAAAGTAATCCATGCACTCTAACCTGTTACTGTGGACCGCGTTACACCCAACACTGTTCATGAGTATACTGTATGTGATCTTATGACTACATCTGTTGGTTGCTGGTTTATTGAGTATTCCAACTGACAAATAGGCCATTGGTTTACCTAAAACATGCACCATATGGTGAGAGTTTGCTTGACTTGTGTGTCTTATTTTTTAGAGGAGACAGCAGAGCAGTTCCTGCAGTTAGTGGACAGTGCCTGTGTGTTCTGGAATGCCAGTTCACGGTTTGCAGATGGATATCGCTTTGGTCTTGGTAAGACCGGTTGTCATATGTATGCGTTGACTACACTGATGAAAGTAAAATTAAAGTGTTAATTAAATATATACAATATAAATTACTAAAATGTACAATATAAATACATACATAATGCAGTATAAGATTTTAAAGTCTTGTTGACCAATCCAACAGGCAGTGAGGGAGACACGTTATACCAGTTGGATGTTTTTCATGTACAGAATTTTTTTTTTTTTTCTTGTAGGCGCAGAAGTTGGTATCAGCACTGCACGTATTCATGCTCGTGGACCCGTAGGCTTGGAGGGGCTTCTCACCACTAAATGGGTTCTCAGAGGAGATGGCCACACAGCTGCAGACTTTTCTGAGCAAGGCAGTATGAAGTTCCTGCATGAGAATCTCCCAGTTGCTCATCCGCAGCCTGGACATAGAACGTCTAACTAGCACCAGTCAAAAATAAAATCCCTTTCAAGATGCACAAGATCCACTACTCGAAAGAACTCTACCTGGATCATGGGGATTTATAATCTGAAAACATATAGTAACAAGGAATTGCAAAGAACATGAAGGCTAAAAGTTGATACTTTAAGACTTAAAAAGCTGGTATAACATGCTGTGGATCACATATATTGGAAGCATTAAAAGCACTTAATCATTAAGTAAATGGTGAACAACATTGCCTCCAGTCACAGGTTGGTAACGAATTAAAAGAAAAACAATGTTGTAGTTTTGCCAGCACATACTGATGGCTTGATGAGTATGAAAATTATCACATATTCTGGACTTTCAATCCCACTAAACGTCAGTGAGTGATTTTGGATCAACGTGTTAGGCAGCGAGCTCCAACACCATCATCAAACCACTGATTTGGTAATAAATTTTTGGAAGAATGGTATTAATCTCTCCTGGACAATTCAGAGACTTCTTAGCTTTGGCCAATGTACCTTGGCAAAGATACTTGTTCTTTTCCTTTACTTTGTCACTTGTTTGTGGCTTATGAGATTTGGCTTTCTTGTTCTCATGTGGTTTTGTACAATATTAAAGCTATAAAACAAATGTGTTTGGAGCAAAATCAAAACCTTTTAAAGATAAAAAAAAAAAATCAAATTATTGTTGTCCATTAAATCATGCATAGGCTTTTGTGTTCACAAATGTAATCTGTGAATCTCTGGATTGCCTGCTGTGACTGTGGCTACCCTGTGCAATAATGTAACTTCGAGAACCATTCTGAGGAAAGTTGTACTTTAATGCTTTTGCTTAAAATGTTTTTTTTTACTGTTAATCTAAAAACTGAACAAGTGCATCGCTGTCCTGAGTTACTGTCTCGCATGAGGATTGGACAAATTCTGAAAGATTTTTGCATATTTTTCATATTGCAGTGGTTTAAATTATTTAAGTTTTGTCTTCAAAACTAGCTAGACTTTGTTGTTGTTCTTTCCTGGGTAGAAACAATAAACACTACAGATTCAAATGCAAAAAGGAAATTAAAGAAGGACTCTGCTGGGTATTGCGCTGTTAGCAAGAGTGTCTACTTCTGATCAGTTTATCTTCTTCATGGGAAAGAACGGTAGCATTCCAAAATTGCAGCCGTTTGGTTTTTAATGTTAGCCAGTGATCATGTTCAGTAATGTTTATATCTGAATTGTTCATTAAAATTTTGCAGAATAAGCTTTCCCAATTTAGTGGTCATAGATATCTTGTGTTCCTGTTTTCACATACATTCTAAAGTCATTAGTGTGTCTAGACAGTTTGACGGTTAAGTTTCTACTTTTAAAGTACAGCACAATTCACAATGTTCAACCAGGCCATCATTAATTTTTATATATTTCTAAAAAGTGTGTCTGCAAGCCAGGCTTCAGTAAGTTTTCTAAAGGGAAAGCGACTCCACAGTAAGTGGGCATAGAAGAGTGAAAAGAATACTACAGAGGATTAATTATGTAGCTATTAGGAGAGAAGCAGCAGCTGAAAGAGAACTGAGTCGTACTATGAAAGTGCCTTTGCATTTTCCTGTAGATCTTTTTCATTCAGCAAAATGCGCTGTTTATGTGTAATGAGCTCTCATCAGAAAGCAAACGATCTGGAGATGAAGAGAAGCATAGTCCTTGTGTATGATTGCCTTCCAACTTTAGTGTGCCTAAGATCTGTGATCAGTGTCTTTCAGATGAAAGACAATGAAAACAGCGATGAAAATCTTGCTAAATATAAAGTAAGTTCAGTATGAAGTTTTGTTTTTTCATCTTGCATATGGGCAGCAGTGCAGATTATAAAGGACCGTGAACATTTAGAAATTAGAAGGTTTTTTTGCTTCTAACGTGTGTTGTTTAAATACCATAGTTTTTGACTGGTATTCAAACCATTTGATGTTGGTTCAAATGTTATGAATGTAGTGAATTAATGCATTTATATCCAAAAAAAATAATCTTGTATATATCTGTTGGAAAATAAAGGAACAGAATAGCCTTTACTGTTCTGCGATTTTAATTCACAAATAACAATCATATCTGGTTAATGTATTCTACAGGGTGTCCCCAAAGTCTCCAAACATAGATATCTATGATAGATATCCACTAAATATCTAAAATATGTTAATCTTAATTTAGTTTTAAATGTATCATGTATCAATGAATATATATATATTACTGTGTTTATTGAGTTCTTAAGCTGTGAAAAGTAATGGACTATGTTAAAGGTCTAAGTCAAGGAGGGCTGAAGGCCTGCAGATGAAAAATTAAGGAGGTTAGTCTCATAGCAAGCTGTCAGACCTTTCATAGTGTATCTGGCCTAGCTTTAATTGAACATTACTCAAGGCCAAAACTCATATTTCTTGTTTTGCTTGATCTTCAGAGACTCTGAAATGTGTTCCCTGCAGAGCTTAGATTTCTTTCAAATCAATAATTAATCAGCAGTTATTTATTCATTTGTATCTTTGCCGATTATAGGTGTCTAATTAACAATTTCAATAATTGATATTTATCTTTAAAGGGCTTGGTATTCTTGGCCTATGAAAAATGCATGAACTGGGACATGGACTTGGTTTTGTTTTGTGTTCTGAGACAAGTGCGTGCTTGCGGCTAGTATCAGGCCACTTTGACTTTTCCTCTTTGAGTCTTCATTGCCCTGTGATGTGCTGCTAATATGGGCCTTTTTATGGGCCCAAATTTTTATAAAGGAGTCTTCACTCCCATCTTCTGAAAACTCTTTTTGTTCTTGAATAACAGCTCAAATGTTTTCTTGATATTATAACTTTCTCATTCAGCTACGTTAGCGCCAATCTACATATAAAACAGTAGATATTATATAGCACATGTTATGTTATACAGTACCATTTTGTATCCAGCGCACAAAGGGAAGAAACTTTATTTTTCTTGTTAAACACAAAATACCATTATGTAATTTGAAAGTACAAAAGTACAGTAATTTCATTTAATGTAATCTTGCTTTTAGCATTAAAGGTTTATCTGTTTAGGTTTGTCATCACACAAAAGAATGCATACATTTTTTTTTTCACCTAATGCAAAGCTTAAACAGAGACAAAAGAAGAAGAACAACATAAGATCATACTACACAGTAATTCCACAGTCAGGCCACAGTCAGCTGTGAAGATTAGGACATACTGGAAGCATGTGACAAATAGGTATGATTTGTTGGCTGTGTTAAGCAGAAAATCTTTTCAGTTGAGCTCAGTGATCCGTTTCAATGAGCCTGTAGTAGGACTGGTACTGCCCCACTCACTAAACCTCCTGTACTCCCCGGGGTGCAGGAAGTACTGGCGTCCACTGTAGTTGGGATGCTCATGAAGGATCCAGTAACCTTCAAGGACATTGGCAGAGAAGATGTCACCATTGTGGAAACGCATGAACAGGTCTGGGCAATCCTCCACCAGCTCCAAGGCCTGGCCTCCAAAATCAGAACGTTCAAAGATCTTCACCTTATAGTTTCCTTGATACTGGAGGGAGATCATGTTATCATTATTCATCTGAGTTGACCGACAAGGGGAGGGAAAAATGAATTAATATTAGGTGTAAAAAACAACAACAGATGCTTACAGAGGGCACCATGCGGCAGGACCGGATGCAGTCATTAAAGCCTGCCCAGTGGTGGTAGTCAGGGTATTCTCCCTTGTGCAGCTTGTACTGGTAGCCAGTATAGTTGGGTTTCTGATAAGCTATCCAGCAACCATTCTCTACACGGATGGAATTACAGCGGGTGACGTGGGCCTGCAAATCAGCGCTGTCACTACTGCACTCATAGTGACGGCCCTGGAAGTTCTTTTCCTCAAAGAAGATAATCTGTAAATATATTGTTTCATTTTTCTTTTTGACTCTTGAGTGTTTAGGCTTGATGATCATGCTGAGGCAAAGAGACAAACCTGAACATATGTAGAATCAATTCTCATCTCCTGGCATTACATTCAGCAGTTAGGGATCACTTAATATATTTTGTCTTAACAGAAATGTATGAATTCTATGCTATTGATTGAAGTAAATGAAATAAAAATATCATCTGAGAACTACACCCTGTTCCTGTCTGAAAATCATTATTGTATCCGTATACCATTTATAACTTACTAAAAAAAACTGTAATAGCATGAATCTGCTCCAGAGTTTGAACTTTAGCTTCTCAAATTAACTAATGTGACCAATGTTATGGTGAATGCTAAATCTCCAAGCTTATTCAGTTTTAATTAAATCTACTGTACACCACTTATAATAGAATAGAATCCTGAACAAAACCAAATGCATATTTTCAATTGAGGTTGGAATAAACCCTGGATGGGACACCAGGACAACAGGGCATGTTTCATCTGATAAAACTTTTTTTCTCAAACATAATAGCTTTGTTTTAAAAAAAAATAGTTTTTTTTGTTGTTTAATGTACTTTATATTTTATGTAGTACATTTGCTGTAACATTTCATTATTATTATTATTATTATTATTATTATTATTATTATTATTATTATTATTATTAATAATAATAATAATAATAATAATAATAATATTATTATGTGTTAACCACAGCATATATTGTTAGATTGATCATAGCTGCAATCTTCCACAGCCTGTGCCTTTTAAGTTTGAATGAACATTTTCTATAATATACTGTGTACACATGTTATTATAGACATCAGTCTGTGTCCCTTCGTCTACATCCTGTCTTTCAGATACTATTGTAATTTTGCATACTTACCTTGCCCATATTGAGTTGGTTCAGAGCAGATGAGGCCCACTTACAGGTCAGGACCTCTTTATAGACTGACCATGACACATAGCTTTGTGTGTGGCTCATTAAGCTCTGCCATGTCAGCACATTGCATTCTGTAGACTGCATACCATTTGAAGTCTGGTGGTGTGTCTGCCTTCACTGTTTTTGTCAAAGTTCTTTTATCTCATGCAAAAGACCAAACCGCTGCACTTTTGAATGGACAATTAAGGTTGCAGACTCTGACATTAGTTAATAGAGAGTTTCAGACATGAGCTTTATCCAGCCATAGTCATTTGTCTTGTCTGTCTTATTTGTTTTGACATCTTTCTGTAGAATAGCTTGTACATATTTTTTATTCGCGTTTGCAATGCCACAAAGAACTTACAAAATAACTGAAAGTTAAAGGTATTTCTTGGGTTTGCTTAATCATATTGATTGAATTATGTATTGAATTAGTACATACTTTTACTTACCATAACTCTTTATATAAACTCTGTTTTATCGTCCTCTTTACTGTTATGTTCTGTTGTGTATACGTTAACACAACAAAGACAAAGGAAATTCTGAATGATGTTTATAATATTAGTCTTAGTACATTTCCTGCCATAAATGTCGTTTTTAAAATTTCCATTTACTCATTTTTAAGCAACTTTACTGACAGTCCAATGATTTTTATCATTTTTCCCCAGACTGAGGGGATTAATAGAATTGTAATGAGGTGGGTAATCTTTAGGGCATGTCTTCCATTCTGTTTTATATGACTGAATCTCCTGGTGGACCCTCATTCACTTTTCATTCTGCATCTATAAATTACTTCAAAGCATTAATTGATTGACATTGATTTGTTAAGATGTCCTAAAGTAGGGCACAAAAACCATCAGTTTGATTGACTTACTGGGAGAAACATCTGACAAGATCTTGATGCAGTTGCTGAAACCCATTAACTGACCAAAATTAAAATGTGAATGGCAAACAGACCTCTGAGCATTCATAAAAACCGTGCTGAAAATTCTGACCTATCGTGATTGAAATGATAGACGTTAGATTTGTATGTTTAGATGTACATTTGTTTTTCTTCATGAAACCTTTGACATTGTTAAGCAACCAAAAGCAGATAAGTAAATTCTCAACATTACAATTACTTTGACCACATTGGTTTTCTGGTAGCTGTTTCCTCATTTTTAAAAAGAAATGGCAGTAAACAGGAGCAGGGGAGGTCAATTTGAGGGCTGGAAGACAAAGGAAACGTACTGAGGGAACTGCTTGTAGGCTTGCTAGAAGGCAAATCAAAACCCCAGTATGACTGCAAAACACCTTCAGGAAAATTTAGCAGTCTATGGAGTGGTGGTGCTGTGTTCTACTGTGAAGTGACACCTTCACAAATATGACCTTCATGGAAGAATCATTAGAAGAAAACCTTTCCTGTGTCCTCAACACAAAATACAGCAAAATACAGGGTGCCAAATTTCATGGGGGAAAAAAAAAAAAAAAACACCTATCCATATTTTAAACATGGGGTACATATATACAGTATCATGCTTTGGGCAAGCTCAAGTTCTAGCAAGTGGCATGGCAAACAGTGGCATGGCAAACATATCAAGTTCTAGACAGTGGCATGGCAAACAGTTCACTGGTAGAGAGAAGAATGGATTCAATTAAATACCAACAACTTTTGGAAGTCAACATCACATCATCTGTTATTAAAAAAAGCTGAAGTTGAAAATAAAAAGTGGATGGTTTCTACAACAGGATAATGATCCTAAACACACCTCAAAATCCACAACAGACTGCCTCAAGATGTGCAGCTGCACATTTTTTGCATGGTTCTCACATTTCCCAAACATTTGCATGACACTGTATAAATGAGAGAAATGGTCCCTTTTAATGAATTATTTAGTTCTAGCAACCCCATGGTTCAGAAAGGTCTAGTGTATTTGGATATAATATGGATATACATTTTATTGTTTTATATACAGTAAGCAGTGTAGATACAGTGAGTGACAGCAAACACTTACTCTGTAGATAGGTCATTATTTGGAGCCTGTTCCCGTGAAAAAAGCGACCACTGTGAAACTTCTTCTCCTAATTTCCTCATCCAACTGATGCAATAATTTTTGTTTCAAAACTTAAGTTAATGTCTAACTTTCCCATGATTGCAGGACAGGATGCTTGCACCATCATGCTCTCGAGGTTCTAGGGACATATCTCTATATACTATATATACTCTCCTACAGAAAGGGGCCCTGCAGAGAGGCTAGAGTTTACCTTTTGAAACGTCATAGGCCTTTGCCATTATTCATGCTTCTAAAGATAGCTATAGTGATGTGACTTTTTGACAGCATCCCACACAAGGTTTAGGACCTTTTTGTTATTTTCTGCATGTGTGCCAATAGGTGCAATATAATACGAACAATAAGCATCTAAAAGCAGATGTTTTACCTTGATCAGAATACAATAATAATAATAATAATAATAATCATCATCATCATCATCATCATCATCATCATCATCATCAATATTCTTCAATCAGATTGGTCAGGAGTTGTTTAATTAAAAAAAAAATTATACCTCTAAAAGCGGTGTCACCAGCTAAAAGGAACAGCACAGGATTATTCTAATGTTTTCGTTCATTCCTATTACTGACTATAAGGATCCTGGGACACTAGACGTCTCTAGTTTGGGTGTGTATTTGTGTGTACTGTATAGTATACAGAGATTATATACAGTATATATAGCGAGTGAGTGAGTGAGTGAGTGAGTGAGCAAGTGAGCAAGTGAGTGAGCACCACAGATTTAAAGGAAAAAGCAGGCACTGTTTCAGTTCAGATATAGGCATTATTGTATTATCTTAAATATAATGTACAAACTAAGGACTGGGACTGAGACTTAACAAAAAAAATCACTTTTTAAACAAAAAAAGCCTATTTTGTCAAACTAAATATTTATCTTTAAATAGTTGAACTGGACTGAGCAGCTTGTGGAGGAACTGAAGTAAAACATAATAAAGATTAAACATTAACATTTGGCTTTATACAAATTTAGGGCCTCACTAAAATTTTCAATCCTTAAATGGAAATTTAATCCTCACTCTAATGTTATAATTTTTATAATACATTTCTTTTTTCACAGGGATTTGGCAGATGATAAATATTATAAAATCCTTCTACTGAAAGAATTTTATTTAAAAGTGTTGATATTTATAGTAACAGTAGCATACTGCATATGTTTGTTTTTCTTTTTCAGAAGAGCTGTCCAATGAGAGGGTTTTGTGCTTTCTGTTTTTTTTTTTTTCAGCAAAAATGGTAAGATAAACATTTTTTTTTTCTTTTTCCTTCTTTGCAGATTTTAATCTGTATAATAGACAAAATACCTGAAATATATTGGCTGTATTCTTTAATTATCGCAGACCATTGCAGTAAAACCAAATCAATCACTTTCAGAGTGAGTAAAAGTTTGATTGCCTTCCCCAGGCAGTAATAATCACAAAGGCTTTAATGTGTCATTTAAAGTGTCTTTAAAAAAAAAACACAAAGACTGATCCTCAAAGCTCGTCTGTATCCATTTCATCCCAGTAATTGTGGCATATTAGCCCAGCCAGATGGTGTTAAATCAAGCTTGGAGCCTGATTCGATAGATTTGCAAACTGAGATTAAGGCCCAGAGGGGCTGTTGTTTACTCGTACTCCTAGGAAAACTTTGTCTCTTCTATCCTCATCAGTATGAAATACTTGTCATATCTCAGGCAGGGACTTCTCGGTTTTATTTTAGTGCTACTTTTTGGCTTGGAAATTACTGCACTACTGGCACTCTTCTTTGTCTTCACAGGCTCTCAAAATAATAATGCTTAAGAGCACTACAAGACATCTTGCCACACAGAGAGAACACATCAAATAAGGCCCAGCATGCTGCCTCAGTTTTCCCAAGAGAATAAAAAGCCAGAGCTTAGGATCTTTTGCTTCATCTCCAAATGAGAGGCTGCAAGAAACTGAGAGTCGGGCTGGGATGCAGGCATCATGCAACTGCTGTGCATTTATGTGCAATATGTCAGGACAGACCACAAATGGGAAATCTGTATTGTTTACTGCTCTCAGGTTATGAAATCCTGAACAGTTGGTTTAACTGTAGTTAAAATCAGGACTCACTGTGTCATATATTTCTTGATACTTTATCTTCAAGTTATTCTTAATATATTGAAACACTCCTGGAATTTTAAAATTTGTTCTAAATAATAATGATAATAATAATAATAATAATAATAAAATAAAAAAAAACTGTTTAAATGATTATTTTGGTACATTTCATTTTGACCAAGTGCTTTATCAGATGTCAACACAATACACTGAGAACTTGGCAAGGACAGATAAGCATTTCAATTTCTTCATTATGCCTTTATTTAAACTAATTCAAAGTACATTATGGTACTGGCAAATAAGCCGGGCGCTAAAGAATGGCAGCACCAATTAGCTGTGACTGTGTGTAGTGGTCCCTAATCTGCTGTTGAAAACTGCTGTTGTATGATGTGCTGTGCTGATGTGAGCTAAAGCTTCATGCACAGGAAAGAGAAAGACGAGGAGCCGTCTGCTGAGAGCTCATCCTTCTGTTTTTGTGTGGAGAATCAGGCAGCCTGTCTCGGTCCCTGACAGAGCGCACGCCACTCTATCGGCCACAGCAGACGGAGCAGCAGCGCTCTGAGAGCGTGCCAGGGATGGATTTATGAAAATGTGTCAGATGTGCTCCATCTTTTCTGTTGCAGGGTAATTAAAAGAAGAAATGGTGATGGAATATAGACTGAAGAATGAGGATTGGGTGTTTGGTAGAGAGCTGGTGCCCACGGATAATGGAGGCAGCTGTTATTTAGTTGAAAGTTTCAACTCTGACTTTTAAAAACTTTTCTCCTTGTTTTTCAAGTTGTAAATTTTCACCCCAGATGAAGTTGCAACAGATGTAGTTTCTGTGAGCATGTATGCCAGTGGTGACTTTTTGTGTATGTATGTTGACAAGAACTTTTTGGGGTTTATAAATTCTTGCTCAAAATGTTTGAGCACTTAAATTGCATCATCATAGCTCACATCAAAATGCATATATGAGCATACATTCTCTTTGGCATGATGCATCCACAGCTCCATAACTTAGAATTATTATGCTTTTTTTTTTTTCTTTTTCTTTTTTTTTTTGCCTGTGATCTGTTTTCCTCTAAAAACCAGGCTTGGTGTTTACTGACACCTGACAAAACAGGTTTGGATCTTTTTTTTATCTACTTCCTCTGAAGGAGAGATCACCTCATGGTGTGGCTGTGTTTAAGGCAACTTCAGTGGAACCACTTGAATATGCAGGGAATAGTGCTTCAGAGCAGATGCTCTGGCCCATCCTTTCAGCTACCCTAAATATATAATCATATATGATGCCATTCTTTGCTTCTTTAAATTTGCCATCGAAGCAAATGTGTTCTGACAACAGCTAGTGACAAGAGTGCCAAAGGAAAAGGCAGGATGCCGACTGTATCAATTATTGATCCTGACACCCCTGACCAGTGTGTGGGCATCTTGTGATAATGAAATATATGATTTTTAGGAAAATAAATAATAGACAAAGGGCCTCCCTGTTGTTGTGTAGGGTTCTGAGTTTGATTGACTGCCTGCACATTCTCTTCTTTCCCTGGTAAAGAAGATCAAAGGCGGACTCTTCTTTTTGCCCAAGGCCACTTGCAATTTATTTAGAGGCCCTGTGCTGCTGTCCCAGTAGGTACTACTGTTGGCCCAAGCCACTCAGGGTAATCAGAGCTTTGAGGTGTCTTTCCATCATCACCATGCGCTCTCTCTCTCTCTCTCTCTCTCTCTCTCTCTCATAAAATTACCACAGCTTACCCAGCCTATTTGTAGCTTATTTTGTCATTTTAGTAGCAAGATAAATATTTTTTAAAAGAAGAAAGATGTGCATGTTGAGTAGGTGCATGTTTTTGGAGGCTTTATCAATATACATATCTATATTTTTGAAGACTCACTCAGTATACTGTAGGTTTACTCAGGAAGATGCAATGATTCTAATATAAGGCAACCTTATATTAGATAACCTTATACAGTAACCTTGTGATTATTTATTGGACCCACACACCTTTTTTCTTTTACTTCCCGAACCATCATATTAACTCATTATGTCCAAGTATTTATTATTTATAAGGCTAAATGTTTTTATGTGTTTGAGGTTGATGTTGGATTAAACCATTTGAATTGTAGTAAGGACTGAAACTAAATCTATAATATAATTTAATAATTTAAGTATTTACAAAAC
>JAQQZT010000006.1:13647415-13663338 GCA_030068275.1 Clarias platycephalus | reverse complement strand
TTTAATATATTGAGTCCCTTCAGAGTGCACTGCCTCATAACATGCTTGGTGGGTTTCCTCCAGGTACTCCGGTTTCCTCCCACAGTCCAAAGATATAAAGGTTAGGCTAATTGCCATTCCCAAATTGCCCGTAGTGGGTGAATGAGCGTGTGAGTGTGTGTATGTGTGTGTGTGTGGCCTGCGATGGATTGGCACCCTGTCCAGGGTGTATCCTGCCTCGTGCCCTAAGTCTCCTGGGATAGGCTCCATACAGGATAAAGCTGTATAGAAGTGAGTGAGTGAGTGAGTGAGTGAGTGTGCTATGTACAGTACGTACTACAGTTCTTATGTATGTGAATATTTATGTGACTAGTATAATTTTAAATAATATATTTAATTCATTTAAAAAGGCCATTACATAGTATATAGAGTATAATATGGTATTGACTTTCATTTTCTTCAGTCATCTCGGCCATATTCTTCGAGGGAAAAAATACTGTCCCAAGCGATGGAGACGAATGCGTCCACCAGAGGGCAGTAGTGCTCTAAATGTCTGCGCTTGTCTTTCCTTTTCACTCTCCACCATTTGTAAAATCCATCTTGGAAATAGGCAGTTATCTGCTGGCTGTTTTCTTTCTTTCTTTCTTTCTTTTTTCCCCCTCTGTTCGCTCAATTCTTAATCCTATAAAAACCCGCCAACAGGCACCAGTCCGTCCTCAGCTGCACAGCCAGGTCATTTTATCCGAATGCTGCAAAAGCTGGCTTTCTCTCTCTCTCTAATTATATTTTTGGTAAATTTACCAATTTGTGTGATTAAATGTAGGTATTATATGGGGTTATTTAGACGAAGGAAAAATAGAGAAAGAAAATAATGCTCTCTTTATTAACTTCTAAATTAACAAACAGTATATCTGAGCATAATGTTTTTTCCTTCATTAGTACTGAAGGACATTAATTTAAAGACTAGTTCTTTTCTGACTGTGACTTCTTTAACTGAATCAGAAAAAAACCTCCCGTCACTGAAGAGAATTTAGGCTGGAGTGGTATGTGAATGTAGGTCTGAGAGGCTTACAGGTGTGTGTGTGTGTGTGTGTGTGTGTGAAATCCCTGAACTGCACTGAATCCCTGGAAGCCCCCTGTATGTTCTTGTGAAGGGTTTACTAAATTAAAAACGGCAGGGGAAAGATATCCATTCCCACCATCAATGCTGTGATTCTTCTTCTTTCTCTCCCTCTCTCTCTTTTTTTTTTCAACTTCCAACTTTTGCTTTTCTCTTTTTCTCCCTTCGCTCCCTTGCTCCCCCAACCACCCCACCCCATTTCACTGTTGTTTTCTTAGTTTGTTTTTCTCTCATACTCCCCTCTCTGTCGCTGAGTGCTGTAGCCACTTTCAAAGGCTCGGCTGTCACGCGCAGGCTTTGAGAGCTGGTTTAATTTTTAACGTACATGTTGTCAGGGTGCCGTCAGTCATGATTGACAGGTTCGTCCCAAAGCAGCCCGGCTTGGCAGACTGGCGTCTTTTGTCAGATAGAGCGAGCAGGAAGCAAAAAAAAAAGAGAGAGGAGCAGAGAAGGAAAAACACACATAAATAAAACAAAACAAAAAAAAAGGAGAAAATGTGTACACTTTCCAGCAGAGAGTCAATTAAATAAAATTTAACACACATCTATTTTAAAGTGGAAAATTGACTTGATATTTTTGTTCTTTTATTCTGGTCGTGAAATCTAGTTCGGACTGTTTTCTCTTTAAATAAATTAAAAGAGCAAGGTAAAAGACAGATGCTAAGAAGAAGATGTCTGTTATAGCCATAGTCAAGAAATCTGGTACTGTGAGATTCCTACAATAGCCAACTAATCATTTATTTGCTTCACCATGCACATTATGGCCTACTGGGGTGAAAAGAAAAGGCCCATCAGAATAAACCTGGCATTTTTGTTTCTTGGCTGAATCGGAGGTTATATGGTTACATGGCATTACTGATGGCAGTTATGTCACGGTAGGCGAGGAGCTAAACCACACGCTACCTTAGATACCCCCCTAAGTTTCACATTTCCAGTGAACAAGTGTGATGTGAATTTGCAGGGGATTTCTACACTTTCTCATCCTGTCGGTCTAGTGTGATGAAGACATGACGCTCCTCTTGAGAAAATACACAACAGGATTCTTTGTCAGGATTCTGACAAGTTGGCCACAAAACAGTGATGCTGTGTCCATGTGTATTGGTTCCTTAGCCCCTCTTAATGTGTGTGGGTGTGGGGTGGAGGGGGGGGGGGCAGTAGTGCAAGGTCAGGAGTATTTCCAGAAACAGTAGAAATCAATGTTTATTTGCATCCGTATAAATCTTGCCAGACCTTCCAAAAAAATGTAACAATTTCTCTGTGCCTGGGTCATGATTTTGTATACGCTTTTAAAAAAGAACAAAAGAAACGGCACTTTGGATATTCGCAATAAACAAATTTATCTATACTCTACATAAATTCCTATATTTTGAATTGAATTTAACACATTGAGCCCCCAGGCTGTTTGATTGAGTGATGTATTGTATACAGGGTGGCCCAAAAGTCTGGATGCATAGCCATGTTTGCTTTTATAAAATTGTATGTTTTTCTTTTTAGTTCAAATGCATGTTAAAAACTAACAACGGATGATCGAAAAGAACTGGCCCTTACAGCGCTCAACTTTTTTCTTTGGGGTCATCTGAAGTCAGAATCAGTCCAAAACAATCATTGTACTAAAAGAGGAAATCATCTTTGCATGTAAAAACATCAGTTCTGATATATTAAGAAATGTTGAACATTCTTGTGTTCGGTGTATATACAAGTACCATGAGATCAGCGACTTTCATTTTCAACATTTGCTGTAATTTATACTTTTAGAAAACTGAAAGTGTATATCTTGTGATCTATAGTATCATCATCTGATACGCACTGATACTGTATGCACTGAAGAATTGACTTTCAAGTTAGTGTGTGTCTGGCCAAAGGTATACAATTCAAGACAAGTGATTATTTTTTCATTCTGCAGACACTTCTAGTGTTTAAAAATACTGCCATTTATTATTTTGTGGATCAATTTGTTGACACATTCTTAATAGCTTCACTTAATTAGAAGGAATGATACTTTCTTCACAGAGCCTCCTAGTGGTTAATTTTACTACTGACACTTTTGACATGGGTTCAGGGACAACTATAACTTAAGATTCACAGTTGTAGACAATCATATAGTTTTTATAATTTAAGACCTGAAAAACAACTCGTTAGTGAAAAGAAGAGTTTCATAGTATTTTTAGAGTTTTAAGTACTTCAGACTTTTACTGTAAAATGTATTTACCCTCTGAGTTCTGATTAGTGAAGTCATTACTTGGTGTGTTGTTTAAAAAAAGTGATGATAGAGAGGTCAAATGTTAAAACAGGTTAAAATAGATGAGTCAGGAAAGATAGTCAAAAGTGCAAAACAAACATAACCACTTTGAAACTGATTCATAACAAGTCTTTACATTTTAATTGTTGCCATGATTCAGAGTGTTTTTCCAGATTTTTTTTTTTTTGTAAGCAAATAATTTCATGTGGCCTAACCGTCTAAACTTAATGTTAATATGCTTCTTCTTACAGTATGTATTATTTCCCCAGAGATAATTGTCACCATGTAATGAATAGTGTCTAACTCAATGTATTTCACTTTTGCATGCTACCTACTGTAGAAGTAGTAAAGTTTCCAGCTAGTGGTTATATAATTTATATCAGCCATACTTAAACAAAATTTAACACATTGTCATTCATCTAAAGGCATGTGTGAAAAAGCTGGGGTAACTCCAAAGTAAAAAATTAATAACACAGCACCATGGGAGCATGTGAACGAGCGTGTTTAATCATTCTGTTTGACAACAAAAGGAAAGTGTCTATATCCCAGGGAGCCTCTTCACTTTCTTCCTCCACTGTTAACCCCGATACCCACACCAGGAGAGCAGCAAGATGGGATTAAGTTACTCACGAACAATGTGCAGCATAAGAAGAGTGCAAACTTTCTCACAGTTAGAACGTTCATGCTGACGATCACCACAGCAACAGTATACAAAGAGTACAGATCTAAACAAATATCAATGAGAAAATTACTATAATCCAGAGTAATTTTCTGTTATTTTGTGCCTGTTTTTTAAAAATGCGTTAGTTGGTGGAAAGGTTTTCACTCGCTTTACTGAAGAATTTAACTAGGATGACTGAATGGGATCACTTGATTTACAAATAGGGTCAAAAGGGAAACTCATTCTCTTATTCTGTTCAATTAATTTAATTTGCAAATAGTTATTAGAAATATTAAAGATCGATTTTTGATTCATGATGATAATCACAGTGGCAATGAGGAAGGTGTGCTTGAAGCAGAACTGGTATTTGTGTTTAATGTCACTATATATAAAATCACTAAACATTTTACAATTTGAATTAGAAACCTGACAGGAAACTTAACATGTTTTGATCCTTGCATGACATCTATTGAATGTTATTTTAAATCTGTTGGATGTATGGTATGAAACATGTGTGTGTGTGTGTGTGTGTGTGTGTGTGTGTGTGTGTGTGTGTGTGTGTGTGTGTGTGTGTAATGTTGCTTACAGTATATTGCTGTGGTTCTATCAAGCATAACCTAAGCTGATCTGCTGTTTGTTCACATTATACTGGTTAGTCAGTGAAAGGAATATTGCTTTGTTTTAGACACTCCTTTGTAAAAAAAAAAAAAAAAAAAACAACAACACCATTATTTAATCGTCTTATTTAATGGTGTTGAAATTCTTGATTTAGAAATGAAAAAAAAAAAAAAAAAACATAGATAATACCAAAGAGTAGAAGAAAAATATCTGAAAGAAATAACTGCCAGCGAATATCTAAAAGGGTCCTTAGAGGTGAGTGGAATAAAAATCTGCCTTTATATCCCATTCGTAAATATATACCAACAGCAGGCACCCTGCATTAGAGCCTATTACTAAAGTAAGCTTAATGGACAGATGATGCTCCCTGTATTATCATGAGCAAATGGACAACTATGGTAAATCTGTTGATCACTGCTCCACTTTTGTATGAGTTCACTTTTGTTGATCTGAACTCATTTGTCATTGTAAATAAATTGTGTAAGTTTGAACTGTAAATAACTAAATACTGTTTGGGTCCAGAATAAGAAAACTGCATTGTGGTCCCAGTTAATATGCAAATGTGTCAGTCAATGTTTGGGAGTGCTTATTGGAAAGCATGTCATGTGGGTTGACTGTGAGTGAAAAAAATTCTAAATTAAAACATGTATACTGTTGGCTATTGCAGATCTGAATCAGGATTTTAGTGTGCAGATGTGTGTGTGCGTGTGTGTGTCTGTCTGAGTGTGCATATGTGAGAGAGAGGGAGAGAGAGACACACACAGTTGTGAGTTATGTTTATGGGTTGTTTCCCTTCATACACATTTAAAACATTTTACAAATTTACATTTATATCAAACAATTGAATGACACGGATATAACTAAATAATTTTTTAAATAATTATTTTCCTAAAACTGCAAAAAACATACTATTGTATGCAAAAAAAATTATATCATGGGTTTCTTTGATTACAGTACATGAGAATTAAAAATCCAGTATCTCAACATAAGAAATATAGTCTTGAGAAATAATTTACCAGGTTTTTTTTGGCTATTGTTTTCATTCTAGCCCATTTAACTAACCAACTGAGAAGAAATGAGGTTGCTGCTGAGGTTGTTACAACAACAACAATTTTTTTAATTGTATCTTTCGAGTCTTTGCAGCCCGTCACAGTAAAACCTTTTTTTTCCACATTTTCTTTAATTTATTCTACACCATTTCATTTAATATAAAAAAAAAAATGAGGGGAGGCTGTAGGCTTTTGCAGACTGTGTGTGTGTGTGTGTGTGTGTGTGTGTGTGTGTGTGTGTGTGTGTGTGTGTGAGCGCTTTTAAAAATAGATGTGTTATTAGTTTATTTTTATTCATTAACAAAATGAACTAAACTGAACTAAAAAGAAATGCAAATCAAATCAGTATTTGTTGTGAAACAGCATAAATCCTTCTAGCTATACTTGCACACATTTTCTGAAGTAACTCGGAAGTTAGGTTGTTTCAAATATCTTCGAGAACTAACCACTGCCTGAAAGCCTTCTGTCTGTTCATATAATCCCAGTCAGACTTGGTGATGCTGAGATCAGGGTCATTGTCCGGCTACAGAATAAATTTAGGACCTACCGAACACCTCCCTGATGGTATTGCCTGATGGATGAGTATCTGCCTGTATTTCTCAGCATTGCGGACACCATTAATCCTGACAATCTCTCCAACTCCATTCGCAGAAATGCAGCCACAAACTTGCCAGGAACCTCCACCATGCTTCACTTTTCAAATTTTTTTTACTCATAAGTCCAGAACACCTGCGGCAATTTTTCTGCAACCCAGTTCCTACTGTATGTTTTCATGCATAGTTGAATCACTTAGTCTTGCTTCCATGTCGGAGGTATGGCTTTTGGGCTGCAATTCTTCCATGAAGACTATTTTCTGGACAGTAGGGGGGGGTGTTCCTGGGTCCCACTGGTTTCCAACAGTTAATTGCTGATGGCACTGCTGGACATCTGCTGATGTAGAAGGGAAATAAGCATGATTTGTCTTTCATCTGCTGCTCTAAGTTTCCTCTGCCGGCCACTGCATCTATGGTCTTCAACATGCCCGTTTCTTTGTGCTTCTTCAAAATAGATTGGACAGCACATCTTGAAACGCCAGTCTGCATTGAAATCTGTGCCTGGTAGAGACCCTGCTGATTCTGTAGACATTACACACTTTGCATTTTGTACATTGATAAATAAAAAAACAAACCTTTAAAATGTATAGATTTTTAAAAAGCATTCTTATTTTACAGCATTTCTTCACATCTGCATAAAATTTTACATATTGGCCATATATTTACTTACATAAATATATGGCCAGTTTTGTGTTTTTGTGCTCCTCTTTAGCGCAAGCATCTCTGAATGTCTTGAGCAGTGGGCAATTGGTCTCTTTTTTTGTCCTCTAGATGTTTTGACCTCTTCATTGCACTAGGTGTGCGTTTCCTTGATCTAACTTCTCTGTTATTCCCAGACAGCCCCCAACCCCATCCCAAAATCCCTTCCTGCCCCACATCTTGCTATGAATGATTCACTCCTTTTGCTCTTCCTCTCTGAGAGTAAGGAGCTCTGTAAAAAAGCTGTGCTGCCCAGCCAAAGTACCACTCTGATCTCGCCACGTTGTGTAAGTCTTCAGAAACCCTGCATTCCTCACACTCATCTCTTTGTCTTTTTTTCCAGCAGTTACACTCAGTATTGACTGCTTATGCTTTTGAATGTTTGCAGAGAGGCCCTGGGGCTTGAAATAGAAGGGAAGCGTTCTCCTTGACACCCTTAACGCCTCCATAGTGAACTCTAGCCCTGAGCACTCCCGGAAGTACAGAGACCCTGTCTCCAGCCGGCACTGTGTATGAGTGCCAGCACTCGCCGCACTCCTCTGGAGAGATCACCCAATGCATGATGAAGATCCACAAAAGGCACTCGCACAAAATGTTTACACACCGACCCCTCTCTTTCCCTATCAAAGCTGCTGAAGAGCTCTTCTACTGTGATTTCTTAAGGGGAGGTTGAGGGCACCAGGGAGAAAGATGGAGTGAAGGAGAGAGAATATGTACACCCAAGAAAAGGGTGCTCTTCGGTCACATTGAACAGGGAACGAATGACTCTTTCATTCTTTATGTCTGCCTGCCTCTTTTATTTTCTTTTGCTCCCATGTGAGTCAGTGCTTGAAAATACTCTTGGATCGAATCTGGCAATAAATCTATGTGGGCAGCGTACAGACACTGGGGTTACGGTGATGTTATCTTAAATCTATTCCAGATGAAGAATTTACAAATATCATAGTTTTTAATAGAGCACTCAGTATTCATAATACTGAGATGAGAAGAACAGACATGTTCATGCAGGTTTTTCTCTAAAGATTAGAATGTGTAGGAATGTCTGTGCAGAGAAAGTATAGGTAGGTCAGATGTTTTATACGTTTAGATGTCTTTAGATGTTTATATTGCACTTTCTGACATGACCTTCTATTTGTACACAGTAGCTCTTGACAGAGATTATCACAGTCATTTGTTTCTGGCCTTCTAGAAACTATTTTTGAAGCACTTGTTATTTATAATAGAAGTTGTATGTTGTTTCTAAACTCTCTCTTGGATCTTTCTATTAAAATTCCTTTTTGTCTTGGGTACGATATATAGTATGACCCATCAGGTTGGAGATTAAATCCCAAGACTGACTAGTGGGTCCAGACTCGTCATGATTGTATAACTACAGTACATACCCTACTTCTTCCTTTCACTGCAGATGTTAAATAATTAATAGTAGTTACCAAATCATTTATTAAAAACTGTTTAATTATATGCTTTAACCCATTACCTCAACTCGCAACTCCAATTTTTGTTTTTTACCATTTAGACCCTGTGTGCATTACTATCTCACATTTTTGTTATTAACAATTTAGCAATAGCAAAACATGAAAATTCAACATGCTTAAAGACAAAACATCAAAAAAAAAAAAAAAAAAAGCAAACATCTACAAATATGACTATTCTATTTTCAGTAGTTTTATACTATTGTTAAAGTTGTAATTATTATAAACTTGCTAATAGTGGGGAAATGTAAAAATAGTTATATTAAATGTTAATATTAAAGTTAATAGATAAATTGAATATTAAACATTTATGGAGTTTACCTGCAAAGTAAACTTTTTTTTTTTTTTTTTTACATCTTCCCAATCCATTTATGTATTTTAGAGCAGTATACAAAATAACATTAACCATATAATTACTACATTAAGTATCCCATAAAATATCCCCCAAATCTCTTTTAAAACCTTCTTTTAATATTTCTTTTTCATCAGAGCGTCAGAAAATACTGTCTCAAATAGGGGCAATGTGTCAGGCAGCTGTAGAACAAAGACACACTGTGGTTACTGAGGACCTGTGCTATCCGTGTCCCATGCCACCCCTACTTTTCCGAAAAAGAAAGACATCATAATGTGTTAATGAGAGGAGGCAGCTGATGCCCCCTCTTCTGTTTTACTTGCACTGTTTGTAACTGCATGTTTCAGGTTCCTGCAGGCATTCAGGGGTCTACGTCAAAGACCTGAACCATATTGATTGGTGATTCGATAAAAAAAGGTCAGAAGACCCCTCCTCTTACCCACCACCTAACTGAAAATGCAGCATCTAACTCCCTGTAGTCTGAGCCCACCTCAGTTTGTTGTCCCCCTTTAAATACATAACACACACACACACACACACACACACACACACACACACACACACACACATACATACATACACACCCTCCCAGCTGCCACCTGGGGGAGAAGGACAGGCCGCAAACGAGCTAATCATCGCTTACTATGAACACCTCCCGACTGGCTGACAAATGTCAGGGTGACTTGTATGGTTATTTTGGAAAAAAAAAAAGAGAAGAGAATGAATTAATTGAACCGGTTAATTAGGTCCCTGAGGCCCGTGCGCTAATTGCAAGCCACCGCGCTGGCGAGAACAGAAAGCCCTAACAAAAGAGAAAGAGCTCCAACAAACAAGCGAGCTCAAGAGCAGGCATCCACAGACACACACTCGAGCACACACACACAGAGAGACGCACACGCTCTGCTCATATGGGCTTTTCTTCTCCTTCTCAGGCTTCCCCTTTTCCTGCACAATTCCGTGACCTGCCAAATGTTCTCGGTGTCTTGATGTGTGGAGACGTGTAGCCACGGAAATCTGCCACATTCCACAAAGCATCTGTCTCTGCACCAACCCGCATTCATTAAGTTTCCACCAATTAGTCATTATAACTTGGCAAACATCCGCTTGTGCTTCCTACTTTGAAACATTTCCTAAAGTGACTGAGTTCCTCAGTGTCTCACTGTGTCATCCAACTTTGTCTTCAGAAAGTGTTTGTTGCATTTAATTAAAAAAAAAAATGCATTTATTCCATTTTCTTCATGGCAGTGACTTTTTTTTTTAATGTTTCCCACTCAAGTGCACCTTGAGAGATGGTCTGCTTTGTCAAGGAATCACACCAAGGTTGTTTGAAAGAGTAAGAGATGGAGGAGGAGGGTAAATGGGGCTCTAGGAGTTAGAGAACACTCCGTGCTCTGCCAGCTTGGGCTGCTGTTTCAACAAATTATCACACCTTCTGATACTTGGTGATGTCTTTCTGTCAGTGCTTGCTTTTTAAACTCCAAATTCAACTTGCCTTTGAGCTATACATTCCTTGTGTTTTTGTTCTCTCTCAAAATGGGCTCTCAAAAGCTCAGCGTGCGAGGGCGTTCTGATACGTTTGAGTAGAGTCACATCCCTTAAGTACTACAACAGGATTACAACTGCGTGTGCCTTAAGCTGAGTCTTGATGTCAGATGTGAAGTGCAGGAAAGTGCACATGCAATCCAGGTCTTCTGATCACGGAGAGAGAGAGAGAGAGAGAGAGAGAGAGAGTGTTGAGTACTTGTGGATGAGATCAGTGAGATCACTGTTGGTGTTCTGTTTGCTGTTGTGCCTCCTCTTTAAATCACTATCATGCCTGGTCAGTTTTTTAAGGAGTTAAAAGATATGGGGTTCAGTACCTTACGTGAGCGAACTGGGCTGTGCCAATTCTGTATAGTGTAGCAACTCTTTCAAAGACAGTGTCTGTGAGCGTACTAGTTCCAGCAGAATATTAGTTGACAAAATTTTTTCTGTGTGAAACCATTTTAAAAATCAGTGGCATGCCTAAAGGCGCCATTATGTGTCTGTCGATTTGAATAGCACTGGACCATATATAACCGATATAACCTGGTTGTAAAAGTGGGCTAGCACAGCATTCAGGAAGATGCCTGTGTTCATATCATTAGTCACTTTATAAAATGCTGGTGTATTCCATTAGCAGTATATGATGTGTTTACTATTGTAGGATTATTTATTTATTTGTTAACTCCCTTCTAAATGTTCGAATGGTTTCTGTAAAAGTGCACAATAACAATGTGAATTTACTTTTTTTTAAAAGTGATATTTTACATATCTCACACACACGCACACACACGGCGAGTTGTGCTTAAAAGTTTACATGTAGTACCTTAGGGGAATTTTGCAACACATTTGAGGAAAACATGAGTGAGAAAGCACAAAATTTTATTTCATTTCTTCAGGTTCATATGTACTGTAAGGCATAACACAATGGCACAATTAAAAAAACATGACAATAAAAAAAACTACGCAGGTTCATTGGCAGTTCTTTTGTCCTTTCCATGGTGCAGTATTTAGCCAAGTCAGTGCATCACCTCATGGACTGAGAGATTTACTGACTATTTATGCACAGACACTAATTACAATAATAATGAGGTGTGCAAACTTCCCTTTGATAGCCATTTGAACCTGTGTTTGTCAGCCTGTGTATTTATAATGTATAGCCAAACATTCAAGGATATGTAAACTTTTGATCAGGGTTGGGTGTGTGATTTTAGTTATCGTTAGGTTTTAAAAAGGAGTCAAATAACCAGTGATAAATAATAACGTCACATGAACACTGTCCTTCAATAAGAAAAAAAATGTTTGCTTTATCAGTCATATTATCCAAATAAATGGAAAATTCCAAATATACTGTATACAGTATATATATGTACTGTATATACTGTATACACTTATAAACAACCATTGGTGGTAACTATACTTTGCCACTGACACATTTTATTAATTTAATTCCATTTTATTTTACTTACATTTTTACCACATAAAATATACTGCCTTGTTTCAGTACTGCACAAAAGCAATATTTGTTTACATCCTTTTACCAGGTAATAGATAATTAGTTTCTTCCCTCTAGACCACATGCTTAGAAATGCCCTTCAACATTCTGAAATAAAACAAGTGTTACCTTATTAGTGTTATCCTTGTAACTCGGCTCGAAAATGTGATTTTAATTAATTAATTTTTTTTTTCAAAAGGATCAGCTATTAGATTGAAGTATGTATCATAAAGATTAGCTAATTATTATCTATAATAAAGATGCACTGCATCAGATTTCTCAAGCATTATTTACAATTTATTTTTGCCCTTTTATTTGCTCTTATTGTAGAGTACTCGTAAGCCTTAATAACCTACAATATAGCATATAAACCATTATGGGCATACTGTATAGACAACTCACTTTCACAGTTTACCAACAGTGTAATTCCACACAGATTATTATCCTTTTGTGGAGTAAAAAGATCTAAACCTCTAATAATTATCACAACATTTATTTCCATGCTAAGTTGCAGTCACTTTTGTCCAGAATTTTGTATTGCTGATGAGATAGTCCAACCACACTGTAAAGTCTTCTCCATAGATTTTAGATTTCAGTGGGGTTAAGGTGAAAACTCTGTGGTGGTCATTTTATGTATAAAATGAATCCTCATGCTCCAGAACCACTTTTTCCACAATTTGAGCTCAATGCATTTTGACATTGCTATCCTGGAATACACCCATTAGGGAAAAATATAATCTATAAGTGAGATAACCTGGTCATTCAGTGCATTCAGATCATCTGCTGACCTCATTTTGTTGACACATAACGTTTCTGAGCCTAGACCTGACCAACTGAAGAAACCCAGATCATACCACTGCCTCCAGAGGTTTGTACAGTGGCCATGTATCACTTCCCATCTCTTACCCAGACAAATCCCTCACACCAGTGACCATTTTCCATTGCTAAGTGCAATCATTATGCTCCTTAGCAAATTGAAGCTTTTATCTGATTAATATCAATAACAGTGATACAATGAGAGTTTCTTATGGCCACACAGCTGTTTGATCCTATGAGTTCTCATCACATTGTGCAGGTGGAAATTCTCTCACTTTCACACTTAAAGATGCAACTTCACTAAGCATTAAGTGATCTCCAATAACAGTCATACTGTAGTAGTTTATGATTGTTTTCTAACCCCATTTTCCCCACAATTTTAATAATGTTTTGGACATTTTTAACCCAATTCCAGTCATTTCAGCTACATGTCCTTGGTTGTTTTCTCTGCTTGATGCAGGCCAATAATGTCACCCTTTCAGAACACAGTAACATCATTTCTATGACCACAGAATACATCTTCTGCCATAGTAGTTTAATAAAGGAACTGCATCAGTTATTATCCAATCAAAGGCTTTTTATTCATAAACTGCAAGTGTTCCTGTTACAATAAATTCTGTGTCATATTGGGAGTTTTATATGTTAACGGTAGCATAAAAGCACAAGTTTTAAACCTCTAAGTTCTTTCGGTGACTGAATGCAGCACCCTTTTTTCTTGCTTAGTTGCATTTTTTATGCATGGTTATCCAGTGCACTACTTTTTTATTTAACATTTCTAGCATTTGGGAGCTACTCATAAAAAAATTAAAAGTTTTCAATCTCAAAGAAAAACATATCCTTTAGCCACTAGAATAAATAGGTCATGAATGAAGCTAATCTCCTGTACGAGAGGAGTTAGTATAGTTAGGACAACTTTTTTAATAAGTCGGTCTTCTTTTGAAAACAGTCAGTGACTCAGCTGTTCAGACAGCCAGGGTAAGTTTATTACCCCTCCTGACTGCCAGTACAGAAAAGTCTTGACACGTGTCTACCTTGGGTCTGGCATTGGGATGGTCTGTGGCCTGAGTGGAACATCTGACAGAGGTGAGGGGGACCAGTGTTTTGTACTGTAAGGGCTTTTGTACGGTATTTATTTTTGAAGTCTGCAAATCTGTGAACATCTGCAAGCACTATAGGCACAGATTCAACACACTTGTAAAACAAACATGTGCACTAGGAGGCAGTGTTGCACATACCAAAACAAACAAATGAACAAACAAACAAACAAATAAATAAGGAATTCTGGCATTTCACTGCAGAGATGCTTATTTTTTATGCAGTATTAAATTATTTCAATTTCAAGAATCATTGACATGACATAGTTCAAATTTACTTAAAAACAACCCCATTCTCTGCATCTTGATAGGAAATGTAAAATGATTTTTTAAAGCTATTATTGGCATCAATATTCCTGAAACAATAACTTTGCTGTAATCCTACACATGTTCCATTTATCCAGCAATACATGTCCTTTTTTATTTATAGTCTACTCTACCCCTGCATGCTCAAAATAGTTGACAGGCAGAAAGGACCACCTACTGTACTTACAAAGATGTTCCAGATTGATAAATATAGATGGACCATACTGAAATAGCGAATTACAAAACAGCGGATTACATTTTATAGCATCATTTTCAGTGATAAGTGTCACGATATAAGAATGGTTTAGCCAAACTGATTTAAAAATCACTTACAGCAGCTTTAATGTGTTGAATATCTATTCCCAGAGTACTGTTTATGCAGCATTTGTAGGGTAATATATGAGACCTTCATGGCAGCCCCTCTAACTCCTCATTAGCATTCAAAATCATTCTCTCATGGCTGTAACAGGGCATTAGCACAATCTGCTGTGAAACAGCACTGCACTCTGTGTCTGCCCCCTAGCATCATGATAATGCCCCCACACTCAACTTTGCCTCTGACCCACAATGCTCTACTCTGTGGGGATTGTTCACACATGGGTTAAGCAGGGAAAAGCATGCCTCGGTTTCGAAGGTCACGTTCAGGAAGCGAGTGAGGATTTGTTCACATTGATGAATAAAGCAATAAGAAACCAAATGTCATATGTTTTACTGTAGATCAGACTATAGTATATAAACAATTGTATCAGCATATAAATCACATAAGAATGCTTTTTTTTTTTTTTTTTGGTGTGTGTTGTTCTTTTTTTTCATAGAGCCATGCAGACATCACTGTTTTGGAGTCCCAAGATACTTGACCGAGAAAGCCCCTGTTTAGCACAATCATTAGCTTTAATTTGCATCCGTGGTTCTTCTATAGTAAAACCTAAGCTTAGTTAGTATCATGTTGTGTCTTTGAATGTATGGCATCTCAAAGTCCTCATAGACACAGCACTCCTTAGAGACCCCACTGTCAAATTCTCCCCAGACCAGGCCATATTGATCACATTGTTATTGACATGACACCAACCAAGCAGGGCTTTAGCTATTGATAACCAATGCTATTTCTGCCCCAGATCAAAACTCAATAGCCAGCTTTTATGTTTGTAAACACTATCGATTTGCATAATGACCTCAGAAAAAAGTACCTAGGATTAAGCAAGGACAACTGGTTTCCAGAATTAATTATGAAGCATACTGTATACAGTAGCACTGGCCTAAATAAGATGTGTGGGGAGGCAGGGTGTTTATTAAATAATAAACTCACTCCCTACTTCATCACAGTAGACAAGTGCTGATGCATCATCTTTTTTTATAAAGATGCAATTTATTATTGTGTTTTACAATCATATTTATACATAAGCAAGTTTATGGGGTTTCTTGTTCACCTGTTCTAGGTATTCTCCCCTCTCCACTGGGCAATGTGGCACACTGACAGAGACATCAGGATTCATCAGAAGTCAAAAGGAAACTGTAGCTTATCGTTTCCTGACATGCAGCCATCAAAAATCCAACAAACATTTTCATCAGAAGTCCAACAAACTAAGTCAAAACAGTGATTTTAGACCTCACTGTATTTCAGTTACCGAGATCCATATGCAATCAATAATAAAGATAACTTTATTAATGACTATTGCGATTTTTATGGCTGCTATGCTCCAATGCTGTTCATTCATTATTCATGCTGTATATGCTATTCTTTCATTTCATATCCACATTTACTGTATATACTCAGCAAAAAAAGAAACGCCCCTTTTTCAGGACTGTGTATTTCAACAATAATGTTGTAAAAGTCCAAATAACTTTACAGATCTTCATTGTAAAGGGTTTAAACAATGTTTTCCATGCATGTTCAATTAACCATAATCAA
>JAQQZT010000006.1:13633969-13647315 GCA_030068275.1 Clarias platycephalus | reverse complement strand
TATTTACACATTAAGTTTACTGAAAGTAAAAACAGTTGAAAGTCAGAGGACGTTTCTTTTTTTGCTGAGTATATTTGCATTTATGCTATTGCAATTCATGTGTTTGGCAGATACCTTTATCTACACCGACATGTTTTGAAGAGATGTTTTGAATCCTCTATCAATGTATATATATCCTGATACTGGTTCACTAGGTCACTGTCTAAGTATACCATAAGTGTGTAGAATCAAGTTGTTGAGGTGGTAATATAATAAGAAAAGCACAGAGGCAGTACAAAATCTGGTGTGTTGGTCTACTGTTTTTCTTAATTTCCGATGTATTTCTGAAAAGAAGAAAGTATTGCAAGTATCTAGGCAACTAGATTATTGGGAATAATCTGGGACGCTTACCTTGCTATTATGCTCTGTTTTTCACATTGTCATCCCAATAACTAAAAAAAAAATGCGTTTGCAAAAATTGAATGAAAGAACTGCAGTTAATGTTACAATAAAGAGAGCAATAATTAGAGGTTGGTCTCATTAGAAATTTTTGAAAAATCCAATGAATTTAGTAAACAATCCAGTGCCACTCATGCATGTTTAATGCAAGTATACCTCTTGCATTAAATGCATTTGTAATTAACTGTAATTGGCAAAATATTTACAGTCCTTTTATTTATTATTATTATTATTATTATTTCTTTTTTTTTTTTTTTTTTTACAAAGTCCATAATTAAGTCAAATGTAAAGCAGTGACACTGGTGAAGAAATAATGCAGTCCTTTGCTGGGCTGTTCTGAGAAAGTAGGTTAAATACCTTCCCACTACAGTCCAACCAAATTAAGATTCAATGTTTAGTATTCAAGCATTTAATGAAAACAAATGTAACACATAATAAAAAGAATTGCATTGTCCATGTGCTTTTCTTACTGTATTACTTCCTTAAAAGATTTAAGATTTAAGAATGATTAATCAATGACCCAGTAAATCAGCATCAGCATACAGTATTTATACAGAGATTAATGCTTTGCTCTGGCTGAGTGCATCTGCTAAATGTAGAGTAAATGTGGATATAAAATGAACAGCAGATACAGAAGATACAGAATAATAAATTAATGGGACAGTTAAATCTGTGGAAATCACAAGCAGCTATTAGCAAGTTTATCATATTCAGATAGAAAAAAGTAGAATTAATGATAAAACGTATGATTACCATTGGATTATTCCAAAATAATTTCTAATAAGAGCAGGTTTTAAGAGTAATCGAAGTTGGATCAACAATGCTCTCATTATTTTAATGGATACATTGCTGTTTAGTTTTTTTTATTTTTTATTACGCTATAGATGTGTCCTTTCTGTTGTCTCGTTACATATATGTATATAAGAAACTGACAAAAACTGACAGCCATTCTATTTATCCTATACAGTAACTTGTCCTTTGAAAATCATATTTCTAAATATCACAAAAACAGCCTTTTTCCACCTTCAAAATATTGCCAAGCTTAGGAACATCTTATCCGGATATCTTATCTGATGCAGAAAAGCTAGTTCATGCATTCATGACCTCCAGACTGGACTATTGTAATGCATTACTAGGTGGTTGTCCTGCATCTTCAATAAACAAGCTACAGTTGCAGCCGCCAGGGTTCTCACTAGATCAAGAAAATATGATCATATAACCCTAATATTATCATCCCTGCACTGGCTACCTGTTCAGTTTAGAATTAATTACAAAATAGTATTACTTACATACAAGCCTTTAAATGGTTTAGCTTCCACATATCTAGCCAGTCTTCTGATACGCTACAATCCACCACGCTCCTTAAGATCACAAAACTCCGGACTTCTGGTACAGTAGTTCCCAGAATATCAAAATCTACAAAAGGGGGTAGGGCATTTTCATTTTTAGTTCCAAAGATTTGGAATAGCCTTCCAGACAATGTTCGGGGTTTAGACACAATTTCCCAGTTTAAAAGTAGACTCAAGACGCAGCTCTTTAATCTGGCATACACGTAATTCATCCCATAACCTCATACTCCAGTACACCTATACTGAATTGCAACTACGCTAATTCTTTAAATTTGTTCTTTATTCTTCTACCCATGCCAACGCATCTGGAGATTGTGCCAGCTTCAGTAGACAAAGGCCAACCCTGCGAGGATCCTGAAGCATCTAGAGAAGGACCAGCTCAAGTTGGATTCTGCTTCATGATGTTTTGGAGCTACACATGCTGCTCCTGTCCATCTGCCCTCTGCACCTGCTGACTCGTCCCTGTGTTGAACTTTCAGCTGCATAACACACATGATGTTATATAATTTCTATCCGTTATCACCCAAATGAGGATGGGTTCCCTGAAGGTTTCTTCCTATTGCCATCTCAGGTTTTCCTCTCAGGAGTTTTTCCTTGCCACTGTCACCTTCACCCTTGGCTTGCTTATCTGGGACTCTCTCATTATTATCTAGACACATTTTTCATACACACACTTCCATAAATTTTCTTTTCAAATTTTCTTTTTGTTTTTGTGAGGCTGCTTTGAGACAATGACCATTGTTAAAAGCGCTATATAAATAAAATTGAATTGAAAAATTAAATTGAATTGTGGATGAACACTGATTTGATCATTCTTTTCTTAATAACAAGCCAAATGAAAAAAATAATTAGTCATCTTGGAATACAGTCCAAAATACATAAATACATATTAAAATTAGCAAAAAGATTAAAATTAGTAAAGATTGTAGCATGGTTAAACAATTTGAATATCATAAAACAGACTGAGGTTTTACTGTGTATTTATGCTGTGAAAAGAGCTATAAGCAAATGCTGAGCATATGTTATATATTGGGTAATGTTTAAATTATTTTTTTGCAAATTGAATTTTCTCCTTGGAACAACATATCTTTAAACAGGAAGTGACTGGCTACAAAGCTTTGTCTGTGCCACCTGACACCAGTGACATCTAGTCTTCAGAATTCTGTGTTTATTTCCTGATGCAAGGTTGACAGCCGTCACCCAGACGACTCAGAGGCAAGTTTGGCTTCTTCACATGAGGTGAAATAGTGTCTGGCAACAGACCCGTGACACAAGATGTTGAAACGGAGGTATGCTGTGACTGTCTGATATGCGGCTAAAACCAGAAAGAGGCAGACTGGAGCGAGTGGGAGAAAGGAGAAGCAGAGGGATGGCAAGGGAGGGTGTGCTGTGTTGCTTTTATAAAATGGTGCAGATAAGAGCAGCAGGAATGAGATGGCTCTCACAGACTTGGCTTGAAAAATAGAATAATTCCACATGTGCATGGCTGAAAACCACTCCCCATACACTCGCCGTTATTTACGAAGTGCTGACAACAAGGTCTGAAAGAATTAGTATTCTGTTAGGTAAATGTTTTCCTCTGAGGTCCTTCTCAGCAACAGCTTGCAGATGTTTGGCAAAGCAGCCAAAGAGCACACATTCTCACTGCAGACTGAATGAAAAAAGTATGTTAAAAAGTTCTCCTTGGACAAGCTCTTACTATGATGTATGATCCTTTTCACTGCTTTCTCTCTTACTGCACTATGCCAAAATTCATTATCACATTTTGTCTGCGGGATATTTATCACTGGTTTGGTAAATTCGAGATGTTCCCTCAGCACAGGCATTTTTATGTAGTACAATGCTTGGGATGCAGTCTGGTAGCAGATTTTATTGTGGATGTTGGTGCTCTAGCTTTAGCACATTATTCCTGTCTAAAAACACAGTCTGGCCCACACTGGAGGATAATTAAACCAATTTCAAGGCTCAGTTGCATCTCTTCATGATCACAAAAGGTGTCTGGATTTATACTAGTCCTAAAAAGGTATATGGCCATATTATCCTGTTGTGTGTGTTGTTTAAAATTCAATTTTAACCACTTTGATTAACACACAGTCTCATTATGGCCACCCTATAAAAACATCAAGTGCAACATTGTGAGTAGAATCCTGGCTATTTCATGTGAAAATACAATTTATACATGATGCCTGATAGATTTATACATGGGCAGTGACAGCCAACTGTCAACGTCCATGTTTTTTTTTTTTTTTATCCTGAAAAAAATTCTAAGTGAATAAGTCATTGTTTGGGTCGTAGTGTTTTATTCTGATAAATCTTATGGCTGAACAATAAATATCATAAAAATGTAATTTTGTTTCTTTCAATTCCAACACTGGTTTGAAAAGTCTAAAGGTTGTACTGAGGCCCAGGTATACAGTAACTAACAGCTTCTAAGCAAAGACAGGAAGTGCTTCACTCTGCCTCAGATAATATAATCCTATAAAGTAGAAAGTAGAAGAGAAGTGTCTCATAGATTTATGAATTGAAAATGAATTAATATTCAATACACAGCTGTTTACACCTCACTGACTTACTTATTGCCCCTATTGGTGAAAACTGCTGCCAGTCCCATCTTAATCCATTTAAACATTTGATTAAACTTTGTACAAACATATCAGTACAGAGATTGCCTGATGCAGGTGGTAAATGCCATCTCTGTACAGGTAGCAAGTGGCACAGAAAACATTATTATCAGCAGGCTGGACAAAACACCTCTGTGCAGAGCCATCTGCCTCTGGGCAAATAGAGATCTTATCCAAGTCAGCGTGAGTATGTGTCTAGAGGGATGACAGTCTTTAAAGCTTTACTATGGTGGGCCTGGTTCAGTCTGCAGAGGACACCTCTGGTTCAAAGTTTGACCTCTGAGCACAAACATTATCGCTGCAGCTGCAAAGAGAATGTTTTAAGAAGATATTTAGATGATACGATGTGATGTGGCCAAGGAATGCATTTGGTTTCAGAGAATAACTCTGTTTGTCTTGGTGCTTGCAGTTAAGCCAAAAAATCAGATCAATATTACAAGATGAATAAAAAATATTCCGTATAATGTGTAGTAAACTAAATATTCAGTTAGTGGATGTTCATTTGTTTGGTTTATTGACTTTTGTGTTTTTTTTTCCATTGGGAGAAAATGTAGGAAATCTGTTAATAACCTGTAAAAAGTTTTTTATTTTCCCGTTTGTAGATATGAAGTGAGGTTGTTGTTGTTGGTGTTGCTGTGGTTTTAAATCTTATTATCAGACATTCCCAATTTATTATATTACGTGAATTGTGTTTGGGAATTACTATGAATCATTTAATACTTGTTGAAACTAACAGAAATGGTAGAGAGTTAAGGAAATAGTTTGTTTTCTAGTTATGGGGTTTTTAGGGCTTTACTTAGGACTCTCTCCTGTAGAAAAACCCTGTGCTTGTGTTAGAGAAATGTAGAGTTCTCTATAAACCCTATGGATATGGAGGTGCAAGGAGATGTACAGTAAGACTGACTTGCCAGTGTATCAGGGGAATTTATGGTGTTTAGTGTATTTTACATTAAAATCAATGATTACAGTACAAATAATGGGCTCTATTATGAATACTTTGTTTAATTAACTCTTACATGTTAAGCACTGGTATTTTGGACTGAAACTAAGTGCTTTTTTTATATTAAAAAAATAAATAAATAAATATACAATTAAATGTTTTAAAATAATGAAGTAACAACAACAACAACAACAATAATAATAAGAAGAAGAAGAAGAAGAAACGTTCTCTCATATTCTTGTGTTTTAGATTTATGTATTTATGTATTTTATTTAATTTTATTTTATTTTATCTTTTGCTTATGGTGACTGAAACACAGATGGATTGCCTGTAATTGGTTTCAACTCATTCAGCTATGCCATGTCTGTGAGTCAGAATTGGAAGTAGCAAGCTCAGTGCATTCTGTCTCTCGGAAGTTCAGTGCATCACGAGAGGATTCACTTCAACGCATTTTTGTCTCTTCTACACTTCTTTCTATTCCTGATTCTTTTTCTCTGTCTCTCTGCTCATATTTTCATCTGCTGTTCCCAGAGTTGCTGTAAGTGTGCGAGTGCCAGAGGCTCGGAACGACAGGGCTTTTTTAATCCTCTCCTGTGTGTGTGTGTGTGTGTGTGTGTGTGTGTGAGAGAGAGAGAGAGAGAGAGAGAGTGTGTCCGAGCCCAGTAGCTCAGTGAGGGACAGTCCAGCTCTGTTCGTCCTGAGTCAGGGCAGAAAGTGCGCTCTTATCTCAGGGAGTCATTATTTTCGCGCAGTCCTGCCAGACAGTTCGCGGCTGCACCGTCCCTGGTCCAAGCGCGAGGGGAAGCTGCACCTGTCAGGAGTAATCAACACACACCATAATCATGCGCTGCAAATGAGATGTGTACAAATAAGGATGGGAAACAAACACAGACAGGAGAGCAGAGCGCTGGCACTGACAGATGTTGGCAAACGAACGGGCAGGAAAGCAACACTTTCATTTTATCTTTGTTTCATTTGGCTTTCAAGGCGAGAAAAAGCAGAGCAAGCGGTGTTTTGTCTTTCTCTCTACACACTGAGGGCCAGTCTCAGACTCTGGTTGCTGCATATAGCTTTTTTCCCCCTCAGATTTAAATGCCCAGTGAATAATGGAGCTGGAAAAACGCAGGAACATCATTGTGATGTCTCGGAAATCAGCTGTGAAAATGTGTGGTTTTATTTGCGCCTTTTTTGTGAAAAGAAATATTGGAGCAGACTGATGTGTCTAGTATTAAAAAAAACATGAACAAAAGGGAAACTTTTGTGTCAGCTTCTCTATTGTATATTCTTCATCTTTTAATATTTGATTTCGTTTTTTAAATAATCACAGCCCACAAATGTTCAAATATGACAGAACTGTAATAATAAATGTTCTTCGTAAAGAGATTTCAAACTAAGGACGTGTCTTGGAGAAGATCAGTTTCTTCCTAAAAATAGTTCTGCATATTGACCACCAGGTGGCGGTAAAGACACGGTTAAAAACACGCCAGGCTCTTTCATCGACCAGATCGATAAGGACGTTTCTGTGAAACACTCAAGCATATGGAAGACAAGAAGGCCTTTCAAGCGATCAAGGCCTAAAAGCATAAACAATATCTACAGCAAATACTCTTAAAATATATCTCCGACTGTTTTATGCCGCCAGATGTGTCTGTGTATGTTTCTGGCCTTTAGGAGCAGATTGGATAAATCGGTAAGCAATATTCTCAGAAGAGTCGTTTTATATGAGGTTATAGACTAGGGCAATGATCCAAAATCAGGTTTAATGTTTTCAGGAAGAAGGGAAAAATAAAGTATGTAGGTCGCAGTGTTCACTGCGCTACAGAAGGAAACGTTATTTCTAATATTAGATTTTTTTTTTAAAAGAGAGACCGCGAAGTTTAATCTGTATTAACGATTAGAAAGAACCGGAATTTAAGCAGGAAATAAAATAAGATACTGCGTTACATTTATAGTACAATTAAGTGCAAAAATAGTAATTCAGTTTTTATTTAAACCTTTACAAATGAGCGGCACGCTGATATTTTATTTTGCATGAAAATATAATTAAATTTATCTATAAATAATAGGTAGAGTAGACTCTAATATAATAATAATAATAATAATAATAGTGGTAGTAATAATAGTAGCAGTAATGTAAACGCGCAAATTGCGCAAAGCCGAGTTATAAAACAAAAACAAATTATAAACTACCAAATATAATCGTTATGGTGTAAACATTAATCGTCCATTATTATTATTATTATTATTATTATTATTATTATATACTAAATGCACCCGTGTTCGTTTTCTAAATTGTTTAGCTCGTTAATATCGTACACGTCGTTTTCTTTTGTCACGTAGAAATAATTGCAAGAGAACATCGTTCATTTTTCTTTTCTCAGCTGTAGACTCTAATGTGCTGAACGCATTGCATTTCTTTTCAAAGTCTAAGATCTACACACACAAAAATTCAGTGTGGTGACATTTTCACATTTGTATATTTTTCACATTTTCCTCTTTACAGTTACTTAATAATACGTGCCAGTTTACATACCGGCAGTGTTAAAGCAGAAATGCACATCATTACAATGAAAACCTACTCGAGTGTCTTTAGAAAAAGCCCCTGGTTCTGCAGAGACGCCAGTGAGGAGACAGACTCTATACGCTGATGGTCTCTCAGATGATGCCACCTACACTTAGCACTGATGTGAACTAGTATGCGATTTGCATTTGCTGCCTCAGTTAAACCCGCGCTTCAGTTTATTGTGGCTCTAAATGCGTGGGGTGTTCGCGCGCGCGCGCTCGTGCGTGTTCAAATTCATTCAAATAAACCTTTCAATCTCATTTGGAAATATTAGACCAGACTGAAACACTGCAGTCACTAAAGGCACAATAATACTTTCAGCCAACTGAGGTTAAACGTCCTTCCTTTTTATTGAACTAGTTTTTCATTTAAACCATAATTATGGATCTTTTTTAGCATTTTTATTTTTTTTAAATAGTAGGAATTACTGTTTACTTGTCACAACGAGTTAACATGCTTTTGCCTGCCATGCTTTTAATTAGTTCTCCAGCAGCTGGGTGTTAAATGAAATGAGAGATAGTTGCTTTCCCCGTATATAGTTAGTATTAAATGGGATTATGGGATATAGTTAATCATTTCATCAGTCGATCATCTCGTCTCTTCACACACCGAACATCTCCAGAGATCCAGGCAGACCTCTGTCACCATGGAGACATAGCTGTTCTTTAGCTCATATGAAGAGATTAAAAGTGGTCTGCCTATTACTGATACAAACTCAGATTCGAATTCACAGCTGTTGAAAAAAAAAAAAGGGGGGGGGAGAAAGCAATGATTGGCTTCTTTCCTGTCCTGGTGTGGTAATACACTCTGTTTGTGTCCATGTGCATGGACAGGTGTTCTCATCCACGTGCGTGATGTGACAGGGGCGAGCTCATCTCCTTTCAGCCTGATGTGGTGCACTCAGCAGGGGATGGAGCTCTCACACTCCTCATCTCTACTCCTGTCTCTGCAGAGCTGTCGTGCTAATCATTTAAACAGTGCAATCAAAGCAAATAATATGTTCCACCGGCAGAGAAGAAAGCAGGCAGGGTGATTATTAGTGTTTGTGAGGAACAGTAGTGTGATGGAGCTGTAGGGGACTTTGATTTTTTTTGTTGTATTTTCTCCTGTATGCTGTTACTCCAGGTTCGGCATGTATTTCTTCTGAAATTGTGCATGTCATCACGTAAATTTATCCAGTCTAGACAGAGAGAGAGAGAAGAAAAACAGGAAAAGATCAGCAGAGATCCAAAGGAGACATCTAGTGCTTTGATATTTTATTATTTCATGTTAAAAAGAAATGCATTGTCTTAATCCCGTGTATTTTCAGTAAGAGTCAAAAAGGGGGAAAAGGGGACCATATTTAAACACAGAGTCGGGGGAACAGTCCCTGTGATAAGAGTAGCATCTAAAGAGCAGAGGTTCCTGCTATAAATAGCAGGCAATATTTTACTACACATCTGGCTTCAGTCTGTGTTTATTAATTCTGTTGGGTAAATATGAGATCTGTAATAAAACAGAGAAGGGATGAATCAGCCATGTGTACCCCTTTCTGTGCTGTGTAGGTTAATAGACACATTTGATTTCATAGTCTATCAAATATCTTAAAAGGTACTTTGGTAAGAGTTTCTTTCTTAAAATAACAAACCGTAAATGCACCCTAAAGCAACCAAGCTCCTGTGTTTAATATTAAAACCCTTAATTGTTTTATTTAATGCACCAACTTTTTAAAGATTTACTCGTATGGCATTAAAAGCTCAAGTCAATAGAGAATTGAGTGGAAAACACTTCTTATCTTTTCTAAGGGAATGATATTAAGAACATATGGGTCAGTGAAAGACTGAAATGGCAGAAAGCGCTATTACTGAAAAGCAGCAGCTTTGTTCCTTAAATCAATGCTTTTGCTCTCACAATAGTGCCTGTGCATTTATTTCTGCCAGGCACTGACTGCAATAAAAGATAAAGTGTCCTTGATGTAACTAACTTGTCCTGCATGTGATTTGCTAAAGAGGATGTGTTCTGTTTCTTCAGTAGCGTAGTTGTGCAGGGCCGCAGATGTGTTGGAGTTCAGGTCACACAACTCCTACATGAGATTTCACCCTTCTCCTTCTCTCTCTGTTCTAAAAGCAGCATGCAGCAAACGGAATCGCTCCCAGTTTAGTGCCAGGCTGTATCTTCAGAAAGGCTACTGGCTCCCCTACTTGAAGTTCTAAAACGCTGGAGAGAAATTGTTAAAAAAAAAAAAAAAAAAAAAACTTGGGAAATTGTAGGTTTGGTTGACAGATATAGTCACTCAAAGTATTTCTGCCTCTTGTAAAAACGCATGTTGCAACATTTACAGAGGTTTGGGGTGTAAACCTATAAGTATATACAGTTAAAGGATTTGGCTATTGTGCACTTATATGAGTCTGTAGATAACAGTGCAAATATAGTATTTCTATGTTAATTGTTATGTCTATGCAAAACTGAGCTGTCTATGGTGTTTTTATGAATCTTGTGTAGCATGTTCTTCAAATTGTAGGAATCACCAAGAATCCAAAGTGCTCATTTCCAGCCTGTTTATTTGTCTATCTCTGATGGGTCATTACGGCACTGACAGATTGTAGCTTAGAGTCTTTTAAACCCATTTTTGGCATCAGTGCACAAACAGGCAGTTTAAACACAGTATGATATGGCACCATGATTACTCCATCGTTCATCACTTTAATGTGCATGCAGTAGCATGGCACAACAGAGCAGCTGGCAGAACAGATGTTCATCAATGTGTCCATCAACAGGCTGATTTTTATTGTGGTTTTCAGTGTGCATACCTTTGCCCTAACAACTCCATATGTTCTGTATATAACTAGATTGGGTTGAGATGAAAAGAAAGGTACAATGGGGGATGTTGGAGGGGGGCGGGTGGTGTTGCCTAATAATGCTTAGTTTCACTTGTTTTAAATTGACAGAGATGTGCCTTCTTTTGGATGTCTGGGCACTAATTAGGATTTTGATTTAGGATTCTGAAATCTTTATCAGAATCTAACTCCAGAGAAGTGCAGTCTTCTATCTCCTAGACTTCTGATGACCTCATCAGAAAGGATGCTATCTTTGGTGTGGTTTGTCTTCAAATGCTGTCTGAGTCGCTGAGACAGAGAAAAGCACAGCCACAGATCTCCAAAACGAACGCATCTCCTAGTGAGAACCCAGCAGATTCTCATACTTTCTTCCTCCTGCCTTTTCCCCCACCCGCTCACACTTGCACTCTTTCTTTTTCTCTTTCTGGCTCCTCTCTCTGGATGGTTGAAAGTTGTCCTGCCTTTTATTTTCAGCAGTATTAATTTGGTGAAGTTTGCCAGCTCGGCAGTGGTGCACTCCTTTCTCTTGACGTTTTGCTGAAGTTTGTATGCCACTCGAGCCTGCCGTCTCCCTCACTAATGATAGCGGTGTTGAGTCTCTGGGGAGCGAGGGGCCGCCTCGCTGCTGCCACGCTCCCGCGCCTCCCGCGCTCGATATTTTGGGAGGCAGGAGGGGCCCTGTGAGGCACATCAGTCTCAGCTCATATCCCTTCCCTTCCTCTTGCTCTCTCTGTCTCTGTCTCTCTCTCTGTGTCTCTCTCTCTCCCCTTCCTCCTTTTTTTGTTGTTATTATACTTCTGATCACACATATACTCTGAGACTTGATTTTTCTCCTTCTCTTCCCATTTTTTTCTGCTTCTGATTTTAGAGTGAAGGATGAGAGTGGAAAAATATGTGCATGGGGAAAAAAATCCTTTTTATTAACTTATTCATTGTATATTAAATCAAGAGGGTTTTTTTTTTCCTTCTTCTCTTGGTTAAGCCAAATGAATGTTTAAAGAGGTAATTTACTGGGCCCTGGCAGGATTCACATTGTGTATTGCACAAACACAGCAACAAAAGGAAATTCAAATCCAGACAGTAACATGGCTGCATTGAGGAGTCTCAGTGGGGGATCCAGATGAATTATACAACAATCTATGTTCTCCCTAGTTTAATTTAAAGCTCACTTTTCAAGGCTATTGCCGGGTTCAACATCACAGGAAAGAGTCTGCCTGTAGAGGTCAAGCCCATATTGACAAATATCAAGAGAGGAAAAAAGAAATGCTATTTAAAAAGCAGAAATGAATAAGTTAATGTACGTAAATGTACTACTAAGCAAATACAGAGCAAAAATGCAATGAAGGATTTTTTTTAAAACTATAACACACCTAAATTCTCTTCCTGTCTGCTCGTAATGTTCAGGGCACAACACTAAGAGTTGGAATATTAATATTTTTTTTAGGATGCATAACATAAGCATATACTGTAGCAATCTGAACACCACCAAAAGAAAGTAAATCATCTGTTAGCTGTTAATATTTTGGTGAAATGATGGTGTAAGAGTCCTTATTTTGGGTAACTCTGTAACTTCAGTTAGCATCACACCTAGGCTGTTCTGTTTCCATGATGTGACATGTCTCTAATTTCTCTCTCTCTCTCTCTCTCTCTCTCTCTCTCTCTCTCTCTGTCACTTTTAAGTCTTCACTGTCACATACCCGTCACTGTGGTAGGAAATGACAGACTGAGTCTTCCACACTGAATCTATTCACCCTGAACACCTCACCTCTGATTTCCATCACCTCTGATAGCTCCTCATCCAACACACCCACAACTTCCTCATCCTCTTCACCTGCAGCTCCCACACCAATCACCAGAGCTCTTCATGGCACAGCCAGTTGATCTCCAAACTTACCCTCTGCCTTGCACCAGTTGTCCTGGTAAGGACATTCTGACCTCCTGAAGAGCGAAGCAAAATTCTTCTTGTGTGTTTGTGGAAGAAAAATGGGTGGCTCCCAGACATGGACTACAGTGACTGAGTCAATCATAGTGTCATAGGATTGGAAATGTCTAAATCTGGTTATTTCTCTTTATACTGGCGAATCTTTACTTTGCCACAAAGCAGTGAATCTGTTTGGTTAAAAGAAGAAAATGCAGCTAGGAGGTTGAGGATTCTGCTCTCGACAGCAATTTGGTTTCATTTGTGTGCATGTAAATCAACAGAGGAAAAAGCAAACCGTTTTTGTGAACTGGGAATTTACTGCACTAATATTGGCTAAATGTTCTTGGAACTACTGGATATGCCTCTGCTGCATGTTGGACTTTCTTCATTAGTAATGGACAAAATATATTATTTTACTTATGTACCTTTTACATATTTTTACAAAAATTAAAAACACAATCCTGATTTTATCCTGATTTTAACTAGAGGTATGTGAAAAAAGACAAAAACACATATACTTTCATATACTTTGAAGGAATCAGAGATTACCTTCTTTGTAAGACTTTATATATATACTTTATAAGTCAAAGCTGTCACCAAACCAAAGAACACCAAAGAAAAGTTTGTGTGCGTGTGTGTGTGTGTGTGTGTGTGTGTGTGTGTGTGTGTGTGTGTGTGTGTGTGTGTGTGTGTGTGTG
>JAQQZT010000006.1:13623380-13633869 GCA_030068275.1 Clarias platycephalus | reverse complement strand
TGTGTGTGTGTGTGTGTGTGTGTGTGTGTGTGTGTGTGTGTGTGTGTGTGTGTGTGTGTGTGTGTTGGGTCAGGGGTTGGGGGGGCTGCCTTGGAGCAGAATTGTAAGTGAAGAGATGGATTGGAAACCTTTCTTATCAAAAAGCTCTACTGAAACAGCATGACCTCTGAGTGGGAGTACACACACCTGTTCCTTTAGGCAGCTGAAGAAAGTGTGTGTATGTGTGTGTGCATTTATACTTGTATGTGTGTGTGCACGCGTGGCCTCTGATTCTACCAATCCACCACTTCTTCTTTTCCATCTTTGGCTCATACATGAATAAGAAGTGTTTGCTGATACTGACTGATAGTTCCTCATGCGTAGTGTTTCTGTTTTATTGCACCATCTCTATTGCACCCCTTTTATATTCAGAGTGAGCCGCTGACAAGGCCTGAGTTCTAGTGTTTTGTTGATTGCATCGGTAAACATATACATGGTTATGGCAGCCCGAGGAATGCTAGCATTAAGATTAATGTAGTTGTGACAATGGATTCATCTCTGCTCGGGCATGGCTTATGCAGTCATTACAGCATGATTGACAGGTCATTGTCTTGTGTGTATGCTCAGCGGGATGTCCATAGGGAAGATAAGTATGCTGTTTGTTCAAGCATACAACCCTGAAATCTTCGACAAATGTGTGGGCTGTATGTTGTGACACATGCTAATTATCACTCAATCATCTGAGTCAGGTCAAATGTAAGCGATAGCATGAGTCGCAAAGACAATTCATTTTCGGAAGTGGATGCAAAGGTTATGGTGTAATTGCCCAACAATACTTCATTTTCAAACATGTTTATACCGTATATAAATCTTCATAATGCCCTTGTATTGTTCTACCTTGGTTTAGTTTTTTAGAAATAGATGGACTGGTAGTAAATTAAATACATTTTGATATTAGTTTCATAGTTTCATAGTTTCATGAGAACATTATATTCATTATCCATTCATCTCAGCTGGATATCGTGAACAAGTGCACTGGTCACTATTTTTTTAAACTAAATGTTTGCATAAAAACAAAATTTAAATTATCATAAAATTAAATATTAACTGTCACACAGCTATACTGTATATTGCCACTCAAATCACATACAGATGTGTTTAATCATTAATCGTTATCTAAAATTGTGTGCATGTGTAGAGTGATTAGATGAATCTTATTTTATTATATTAATTTGGAATGAATAAATCTTTGCAGAACAATGATATCCAATGGAGTGAAGTCTTGTCACCTGCATTTACAGTATAACCTATACCAAACTTCATGTGCATGTACAACACTGCCATTTCTTTCCATCTCTCCTGTGAAACATCCAGCAAGCACAAATGCACCCACAGAGACACTGATTCACACACATCAAGTTTGATTGATGAGGAAATGGAGGGCAAATTGCATTGTCCATTCTGATGGATGGCATCATTTGGCTGTTGTGCTGATCATGTGTACCTAAGAGTTGACCCTGCTTGCTTTCCTTACCATTGATTTGCTTGAGCTTGTTCTATTGTCATTCTTTGAATCTAAAGCTTGTCAAAGCTTGTATTTCTATCCATCAGCCAGTGCTCCTACAATTCATCTCCATCTGAGGGGTACTGGGCGTGACTATACACTGGGATCTGCACTCATTCCCCCAGACACACTGCTCATTTCTGTTAAATACGCTTCATTTCTCACCTGTGATCCCCACTGGTCCATGTGTGTGTTGCAGAAAGTGATATGAATATTCATTGATTCAAGGAATAAGGTGCATGTTCGGTGTATGATCCCAATACCAATGTGTTATGATTAGGTGATGTGATATATTTTAGGATTTCTGAATAATTCATAGCAGTGCGAATGAAACAGAAATAATACTTATTTATTTATCACTGGTGCTGGTGTGTGGTGACAGGTAATGCTGAGCTGAGCTGATGGATGGAGCGTGGCGTGCAGGGACACCCTGCTTTATGAGCCACACTGCATTTGAATATTGAGAGCAGCTGTAGTGTCATACATGCATATTTTGAATTGTTTGACAATGCGTTATAGTCGAAATTGGTTGTATGAAACAGATGAGCAAGAACACCCTGTGCAAATTAGGAAGTTTTTTATTCTACTCCAGGACTTTTGTGGGTGAACACCTGAATTAGAAGTGACAAAAAGAAAAAAAGAAGAAGAAAAAAAAACATTATTTACTAGCAATTTGTTCTTGTTGTGATGCCCAGATGGACACAATTATTACATAACTAAATTCATATGACTTTATATTTGGCAAATGATAAAACTTTTTAAATAGTAGATCCCATTAAAAAATATATAATATAGTGCATATGGTGTTCAATGGATTAGGGGCATAGCTACAATTAAAATATGGAGTACATACATAAATTACATAGAGTAAATCCCATTAAATGCCATAAAACTGTTCTGCAATTTAAACCCTTTGGCTAAAATGCCTCTCACTCCATCAGGTGTTAAACATGCCTTTATGCAACAAATAATGAATGAAACCCTCAACCCTGGAGGTGCTAGGCTAAAGTACTAATCATTACTTCACCTTGCTGACAAAATAATCGAAGTTTTCTAAATGTAATATTATTTAGTATTTAATATGTAATATGTAATATTAAATTAGGTGTAACATCACGAAGATGAGGTCTGATTAAGGTGTATAATGAAATTAAATAGAGGGCAAAGATGTATATGTATTTAATAATTACTTTTTTATCTTTTGTGTTTTAGGACACTCATCTGTTATTTTAATTATTATTTTTTAACAAACAATACATTTTCGTTGTGTCTATAAGCAAAAGGACACGGACTGCGTAATTTTATTACCAAACTAATATTTTATACGTGCTCCTATCTTGTGTACTTAATTTTTTTTAAAGTCTAATTTCTTTCGTGTTCTCTTTCCTTCTCTCATTACTAGACACATCCTTGGTGTGCATATGAGAGAGAGAGAGAGAGAGAGAGAGAGAGAGAGAGAGAGAGAGAGAGAGAGAGATGGGTTTGGCCTGGGGGGCCCATTAAGCCCTATAAGTGGTCAATAATGCCCGCCCCACTTCAGACTCTACACATGACTGACAGATGTAAAATACAGCTACATGACTCCAGGGAATAAGTTATTGACTTATGCTCAAGGGAAAGAAGCTGTTGAACAGCCAAATTAATTTTCCACAAGCCCTCTTCAGTTCAGTGGTGAATCTACATTATCATCACAGAGGATATGTTCTAGTTAACCCTGGCCTCTCTCTATCTCCTCCTGAAGAGCTGTATACTCCTTCAGCTGTCATTTTACATGGTGAAATGCCAATATACTGTTAGGAGCATATAAGGAAATTTGACATCTTGAGTTAAAAGCAGTCTAAAATATGTTTGTTAGATGATTACATTATATTTGGTAGATTGTCTAACGTTTGCTTTCTTTCATTTGTTCAATTTTATGCTTTACTTTAGTCAGTGAGGTTTCACTATTGATGCATTATAATTAATTATTTATACGTAAAAACTTCTGTTAACGAATGACTGCTCAAAATATGTAAATAAACCTACTTTAAATAAAGTTAAAGCAAATCACATGATCGATAACTGTTAGGGTTTTCTGTGTGAACTCTCCCATTTCTCTGTCTCTTACATCTCTTTTTTCTAATGACATATGTGCATAAAACAACCCAGTGTGCATTGCACTTCCGCATTGCTTGTAATGGCAATACTTCCTACAGTCAGTGTTCAGATGAATATTCATGAAACGTCCTCTCTACAGTACATGTTAACAACTTTTGTACGTTTCTAACAGATATACGTGGCATAAGGCATTTGGCTGAAAACTTAAACTAAGCAGACTCTGTCTAAGCAGAGAGAACATTCAGGCACATCATGTGTGCTGTGTGTATGTGCATGCGTGTGTATGCATGTTCTTGTGTGCATGTATTTATTTTGTTTGTTTGTTTGTTTGCATATTCTTTGGAATAGAATTAGAGCTCTTGTGATATTGTTTAAGTACTATGAATCTATCTGGTACAATCCTCATTTATAGTCTGTGGTTCTAAATTGACAATTAAACAAATATAGCAAGCTAACCCAAAGCTTTTGCCATGTGACTGGCCTTCTGCTAGTTTCTCTTTCTTTCAAAAGTATTAGCACTTCTGACTGAAACATGATCCCTCAGTCAAAATTTATCATAAATTTTATATGATTGGAAAAGATTGGTAAAGACTAAAGACTACAGTATGATATCTACTGAGTCAATACTTCACGTGTGTTGTCGAACCACCTGTTGGCAATAATTTTTGTCCCAGTAATTGCAGTTTGCATCCATACCGTATTTATTGTTTTGTTATCACGCTGAAAAACTTGCAGCTTACATTTGCTCATTAGTTGCAGTTTGATGTAGTTTGAGTGACTTTTCGTCTAGCCATCCTCTCCCATGTTCCGTTCCCTCCTTTTGATTTATCCTGGTGACAAAAGTCCTCCTACTCATGCTGTATAACAAGCTGTGATCACTTTTACAAAGCTACACAGGAGCCGTCAGCACTAATCTCTTTACACTGCTGTTCTAACATTCCAATTTTTGGGTATTGTATCTGTGCCTGTTTCCAGCCTGTTATTGTACTTTTGGGCATTTAACTTACACAGCAGAAACTGTTAAACAAGCCAAATGATATAAAACTTAGCTTAGCAAGGTGAGTGTCTGTAGGAAGAAACATTTTCATCGTCCTCAGGCTGAGAGCTGTAATGTTACATTTGGGGCCAGGATTTTAAAAGGCATTTTTCAAACAGTAGAAATCTGGCCTATCCTCAAGTTATAAAGATCTATCGATCTTACTAGCTGCCTGAAAACAATACAGCTCCTCAATTCACTCTGAAGAGAATGATTTCCATATAAAATTGCACACATATCTCCAACTTGACAACAGGCTACTAGGAGCAGCTCTACCAACCATCTCTCTTTCAAACCCCTGAGACCTTTGGCTGAATCCCAAACTGGCGTCTCAGAGACGTAGTCTATAGCTCCAGTCATATGTATGTAAGAAGAAAGGCTGTATCGTCAGCTAACTAAGCTATACTTCCAGATAAGGGCCTGCCAGGGACAGTGCAGCCTGTATCACCCTCACAAGGTAGCATGCATATGGACTCAATTACACAAACGATTTGTTAGCTGCTCTGTCTCTAAGGGAACAACCAAAAGGGACATTGTTAAATGTTAAATTGCATCCTGTATCTTCTTTCCCCCTCTCTGATACCCGGACCTTCGGAAGAAACTTAACCATGGTACATTTACCAAAATGAATGTAGTCACATCAGTTTAGGGAAGCAACCGTAAATGAAACTACAATCTGAACAACTCTAATGACATCCACAAGCTATAATTTCTTGAAAATCTGTCTTGTATTTTTTCTCTACACACCCTCAGAAAGTCTGACTAGCTCGTCTTGCCCGCAGGACAGAAAGCACCCAGCCCCGTGCCTGGTGGGGTTACCATGAGCCGAGTAGGTTTGAAGTATGTGATTGGCATTTTCTAACTGTTACCAGGCTGCCGTTTCACTCTTTGTTGACACTCACATGAATAAGCAACACATCAGAGACATCCTCCATGCAGACCTGGAACGGCGCTCTCGCTCAATTCAGTCTTCTTTAATTTTGCAGATAAAATCAAAGAGGTTCATTTTCGCCTCGGTATCTAAAGCAGGGAGCTGGAGCGGGTGGTAAAAGGAAAATCAATCTGGTCTAAGTGAGAGATCAAACTCAGTATGTCCGATCAAATTCCAGTGACAGCATCTTCATTAAGGCAAAAGGATCCCTTTCCCTACATAGCGATCAGGTCATTTGTATTAGCATGGCTTCCTGTTGGTGCGCACTAAAGCGGTAATCTTAGAAATGTCGGTAGGAAAGATGAATTTTATTTAAGGTACATTTTACTTCAAAAACACACTGAAACTGTTAGCATTTCCAAACACACATTTCTCACTCTTATATATAATTTCCTTATTACTAAATAATATGTATTAACATCCATAACTGCACAATAAGATGACATTTGAAGGTAACAAATAATCATCAGATTATAATCAGACTGCTGGGGTTGTGCCAGGGTGAAACTAAATAAAGCTCTAATGCTAAATTGTTGTGTTTGTTTGAATGTTTAATTTTGAAATAATAGATTTTTACTATACCACAAATTTGCACTTTTATTTTGATTTATTTTAGATTTCATGAGACATTGCTACTTACATCCATAATTCCTCTCACCGACTGAGTCAGAACTACACCAGGATTATATCAGTGGTCACAACGGAATGCTTCAAATGTGGACTGAGGTCTTATTTCACAGACAACAGTCATATCAAGTATTCATTACCGCATAGCAGATAAAGGGGGAGTTCTTTATTTTCTGGCAGCCCCTTTAAGGCCTGATGAAGTAGTTTGAAAATGTCGCTGAGCTCTAGTACCTGTCTATGGAGGCTCCATTGTGAGCTACAAACTCAATACAATATGAATTATTACTCTTTTTTGGGGTGTGTGTATGTGTGTGTGTGTGTGTGTATGTGTGTGTCTTTGGAAAGGTTGAGTAAATTGGGATGAAGGAAGGCCTTGACGGAGAGATGTGGCATTAGCCTGAGGGCTCACAGCACAGTGAGGATAGTTAGCTCACAACATACCAGCATCATTAGCGCCACGGCTGGGCCACTGCAGTCACACACACTCACCTCAAACTCAAAAACCTACACTAACCTGAGCGCTCCATCCCCCCACTCTATTCACCCTTTCATTCATCACTGTATTCCTTTTATTCTCTCTATTTCTTTCTATTCCTTAGGTTGTACATTCCTTTACAAAAAGCTAATAAATATTCACTATTAATAAAAATGAATTGAAATGCAGCTGCTTTTTACTCACTCTTTCTCACTCACTCATCTTCTATACCACTTTATCCTGTATTCAGGATCACGGGGACCTGGAGCCTATCCCAGGAGGTTTAGGGCACAAGGCAGGGTACACCCTGGACAGGGTGCCAATCCATTGCAGGGCACAAACCTACACACACACACACACACACACACACACACACACTCATTACAAGCAATTTTGGGAACGCCAATTAGCCTAACCTGCATATCTTTGGACTGTGGGGAGACACCGGAGTACGTGGAGGAAACCCACCAAGCACAGGGAGAACATGCAAACTCCATGCACACAGAGACGGGAATCGAGCCTGGCCGGGAATTGATCGCGGACCCTGGAGGTGCAAGGCGACAGTGCTAACCACTACACCACCTGCTATTTACTATTTAAGTTAATAAAACGTGGCTTACCGTTAAATATTTGCTTTGCTGCTATAAATCCACAGGTCATTGGCTCACCAATGGAAGGGGGCATATTGTGGACACATGTAACCCAACAATGGTACTGTACACTTTTTGCAGTTTTCAAGGTTATATTTGTACATATATTTGTATATATGTTCCCCCCCCCCATGTTTTCTAAATGAGAAATGAATAAAAATAAATGTAATGTCTATATATATAGATATATATTGTATGTTTTCCTTTTTTTGTTTTTTAAAGTACGAAATATTTTTATGACACATGAATATGTTGTGGATGTGGATATGTGTATAGTGTTTACTTAAAAGTCAAATAATATGATAATACTGTAAGAAGCTGTACCTGTAATATAAATGTATTATAAGTCATCAGCTCGGAATTACCATTCTGCTGTCAAACTGTTCCTCTTTTTTTCTCTCCACTCAAAGTCGTCCTGTCATCCACAAGGTTTGGGCCAGCGGTGACAATATCACTCATCTCATTACCAAAGTACACAGAGTCTCAGTGGGATTCTTGCCCTGTCTCTGCCTCAGCTTTCAAATACACATGTAGACTCTCTAAACTTTTTTGAGCTTAAAAAGTGTTGAGTCTCCCAGGAAGTACTGACAGCTTGAGGCGATAACTGGATGAAGTGACAGTAGGAAGCCACTCATTATGATCACCTCCGCTTCGTTCTCTCCTTCTCTTTTTTTCCCCCCATTTTTCTCTTCTTTCTTACTCCCTCTTCTGCTTGATCTACTTCCCCCTTGACCAGGTCATGATTTATTAACCACTACACTAGTGTCATACCTGCCACAGTTGATAGCCACAGACCACAGCACATTTTCAGTCCTGTTTTTGATGCCACAGTCAAACCGCACTGCTCAGACAGAAAGTTATGTAAATTGCAGACATAGTCTAGTTCAGTTTTGAAAATTGAGACAAAAAATGTTGGCGTTGTATATCTGCATTTGATTTTTTTTTATTTATTTTTTTACCATAAACAGTTGCCAGAAAACCTAGACTTAACGCTTGCCCTATACTGTAGAACCATGCAACAGGGATTACTCAGAAATTTACACAACAGTTGAGCAAAGCTAAGTTGATACCAGGATTTTTGGAAGCATTTACTGCAACCGACTGTATGACCTGTATCAATGTCCACATGAGTCAAGTTCCTTCAGAAATTCTTAAACAGTAGGATAGGGCTAATTGGGAAATAGCAAGAAATAGAGGTTAGAAGGGAAAAAAACTTAGATGAGTTCCAGAAAAAAGGCTGATTGACATGAGATAGACCGACTGGATACATAAAACCTTGGTTAACTTTCGGGGATAGAAGAGTATGCATGGACGGCCTGCCTATCTCACAAATTTCATGTGAATTAAAATATGATTATTTCATTAGTATAAATATTTATTCATTTATTTATTTGTACTAGAGACAAGAAACAAAGCTCTTCTTCAGTCTTCGACCAGCTTTCAGCAAATTTTTTTGTTCAGTACTGTACTGTATATGTTTTTTGTTAAAATGCCTTTAAAATGGCTGGCCAATGTATATTTTGTCCTGCTGCAGTCTTTACCTTCTGATATGACGTAATTGTTTTGTCTCACTCACTCACTCACTCACTCACTCACACACTCAATCTTTTCTGTAGACAGTCATGGGGGCGCTGGAGCCCATCCCAGGAAACTTGGGGCATGAGGTGGGATACAGCCTGGACAGGGTGCCAACCCATCGCATGGCATGTTTACACACACTTACTCACAAGTGACCAATTTGGAAATGCCAATTAATCAAATCTTTGAACTGTGGGAGGAAACCGGACTTCCTGGAGGAAACCCCCCAAGCGCCAACTCAATCATTCGCCAATTTTTGTGGTCCAAATATTTCAAAAATTCAGTACATTATTATCCGTGATCTTATAGCCTGCTTCATATTTATTCTATTCTGTAATTATCTCTCAAATATATCTCTTTAAGGGTAACTAAGTGCATAATTCGATTTATACAAATAATGTCTCTTGTTTTTAGGGATATTAAAATTTGTCAGAAAAGTTGACAGTACTGTACATCTCATGCAGGCTACTGATCCTAATCAAAACAAAACATCCAGAAGGTTTTAAATAAAGTCACATATGCAGTTATTTGTAGCTGCGTGGTCAGGGTTGTGGTGTTTAAAATAGGCTACTAGGGAACTAGAAACAACTACCTGAATGGGATCTAAAAAAAAAAAAAAAAAAAAAAGCCCAGTTCCATGCACATCTCTGGCTAAGGCTGAGGAACTGTCAGAGGCAGAATTCACAAACCATGCTACATGCTGACAGCGCTGATATTTGTGTCTGGAAATGGGTTCAGGCCATGCCCAAAACAGATACACATAGGAATATTTGAAGTGCTAAACAGATACAGATTGCTGGATACTGATATATGTCTCTCTGTATTCAGTGCAAACCATTGTATTACACCTGTACATGCATTATGGTTGTACAAAAGAAGTAAAAAATGAAATGAAATATTATTCACAGTTTTTTTGTCTTCAGTGCACTGTGTGGCTAGTTTGAACTTTAAAGTGCAGAGGCCTAAGTTTAAATCTGCCCTCTCATGTTGCTTTTTTACCTTGATTCTGTGTGCAAGGGAATGTTCTTCGTGTTTACGTTTTTTTTTATTGATACACCCTTCGTCTTTCTTCCTTTATCATGCCACATCACATCTGCTTGTCAGAAACAGCCTAAGACTGATATGTGGACCTCTAGGATTTTTTGATGCTTGTGTTTGTGAAAAAAAAGAAGCTTTGCAGAGGCAATAAACAGTGCTGTTCTGAATCAATTGTTACTTCTTGATGTTTGTTTACTTCTGTGTCTCCTCTTTTCAGAAGAAAGACAGGCACAGTGCTTGCGGACATCTTTGTCCTTATTGATTTGTTCCTGTGAGGCCGACGCTCAGCATTCAGGAGAAAATCTGAACAAATGTATACGTGGGTCAGTTTGTAGCTGTACATCATCAGTCAGACACTTCTCTATGGATAAACAAGACATTATAAGATAAGATCAGGTAATGAATGAAAAATATAATAACCTTTACACCACGTGATCAAAATTATCTATCTATCTATCTATCTATCTATCTATCTATCTATCTATCTATCTATCTATCTATCTATCTATCTATC
>JAQQZT010000006.1:13615055-13623280 GCA_030068275.1 Clarias platycephalus | reverse complement strand
TATCTATCTATCTATCTATCTATCTATCTATCTATCTATCTATCTATCTATCTATCTATCTATCTGATTTGGGAAATCGACAAATTAAACAGCTGTTTAAGGTATTCTTGGACACATCTTTAACATCTGTAATAATAAAAATGTAAAATAAAAGTGACTAAATTTGTCAATTAATTATATATATTTTTCATCCTACAAAATCGACTCTTTTAAAGGATATTGCACAGTACAGAATTTTATATAGCTGATTTACATAAGAGACTGTTCAGATAGTGAAGGTTAAGTGGCACTACTCCGCCTCATGTATGCTCCACACTTCCAGCACTAACATTTGTTCTTTGCCTCAACATCCTTTTCCAGCTCATAGATCCACAATCCTGCTTTTAATCTTAAATAAAAGACACTAATAGACACTGTAAAAGAGATTATGAGGTATTAAGTGTATATAATAGATAACTGTGCTGTAAATGGGGACTTCCTTTATTCAGGAGATGGATGTTGCATGTTTTCAATCACTGCACCACACTCATGATGAATGAATCTAATCTCAGTTATTTATATGCACCTGAAAAACAGCATGAATCCCACAGAGTAAGAATGCATGTACTGTACTGTATACATGATACTGTATGCATCCATGATATTCCATGTGTGTGAGTGGATGATGCATTTGAGAAGCATATACATTGCTTTTCCTTTTGGTGATATGTATGAGAATAAATAGTGATTTCATAGTGAGGACTAGGGCTCAAGCTGCAAAATAAATATATATATAAATAAATAAATTAAATAACTAAATAAGTAAATATTCAAAAAAATGATGTAATGGAGAAATTATGAATAAAAACTACATTTAAAAAACTTATACTTGAAATAAAATAAAGTCTTTAAAAAAAACTTATTTTGTGTTCTATCAACACAAGCATGTAGCAAAGCTTTTGATAGATTATACCAAAATGTAACATGTTAAATGGTTTACATCAATTTGCTGGCAGCTCCTGGCCTTGGGATCTTATGGTTCTTTGTGTGAAGGATGAATGGGACAAAGAAATATGAAATTATATAAAATTTCTACATACATAATTCAGAATCTCAAAATGATTGTCATAATTACACGTTGTTACACATGCAGAAGATAGATTAGCTATTGATTCAATATATTTTATATACATCCAGCATTATTTGACTGGTCTTAAAATGTACAGCACACACGCACACCAAAATAAAAACTAATAAAACATTTTTTTTTTATAATCTGTTGGTACACTTTAGACTTTCTATGTTGTGTTTGTACACTTTATGGTCCTGCACACGTGATGGACGATGTAGGAGTTACTCTTCAGCTCTGTTTTCCATTTGTGTCAAGATTGATTACACACATTGGGCCTACAAATGTGCATTGACCACAGGTTACATCTGATCCCTGCACAATTCCCACGAGAACAAAAACCAACATGAATGAATGAAAGTAGTTAGCAGGCTGCAATCAGTTTGGGTCAATATACAAATAATGAAAAGAAATGTTCAGATTGTGTGTATGATGGGACTTTAAGCTGTTTAACAATATACACTCATGTATTTTGGACTTGACGATAATATATACTGTATATATATATATATATATAATCTTCAAGTCAAAATACATATGCATTTTAACTTAGATTTTTCAAAAAATACTTTTAATTAACATTCTTCTGATTTTGAAAGACATCCATGCAGGCATGAGGAGAAAATAAAGTGAACACTGAAGCACATATATTTAGTCAAATGTGAATAATGTCTTTATAATATTAACTCGAATCAGAGATTTTTCTATGTTCTAACTACGATTCCAAGATCTCGTGCATTTGAACATCTGTGAAGAACTGAAATGAAAAAGCCTTCATTGTGTCGTTTGTATCAGGGATGTTGTGTGTGGGTGATGAACAGACACTTCTTAAATGGCAGAGTCTACTGCTTTTGCTCTTTCCTTTTATCCATGAATGAAAGTCGGAGTGGTCAGAATGCTGCAGATGTGAGGATTGTAAAGATGACAGGAGGTCTGACTGCTTCACTACAATCTCCGGTGTTACACTAGCTCACAGCAGTTATTCCCAGTCCATTAGAGGTCTCAGTTAAAAGAACCTTGTTTATGGTAACTAATCAGGTTCATCTGTAGCTCATCTGCTCTCTGTCTATTTAAAAACTGCTCTCTTTGTGAAGTCTTGCTTATCACTTAGTCAATCTGGATCTTGTTTCAAAGCGGATTGCATGTATCTCCTGTGTTTAGAATCTGGAATAATTTTTTCTGTATTTTGTCTTTATATTACCCCTGATCTTTGTTTGCCTGAAGTAATTGCGACTGACTGCAGCACTTTTAATTGGACATTTAATTGGTTTTGGATCAGTTGTTTGCATTGGACTTTGTTTGCTTCTTGAACACAGTTAAACCACACGAATCCTTTAACTCTGTTTAGCCTTTATTTGTTATTTGTCTTGTATGTACACTCTTGGAAAATTTCTTAATGGTTTCTTCAGTTTGTCTGCAAGAGGACCACATGAAGGTCTTTTGTAGAACCCTACAGCAGGTTTCCCTTTTACGAAAGGCTCAAAGTGAAGTCCTTTCAGAAAGCTAGAACTGCTAATAATCAAAAGACAAATTGAAACAGTTTTAATATGTTGTTTTTCTTTCAGCTGCTCTCATTAGGTGGCCACCGCAGAGGGGCGTTTATGATCTGCACATTTGATTTGCCACTGGTTTCATATTGGATGTTCTTCCTGACATAACCCTCCTGGTTTCATCCGGGCATGGGACGAGAACATTTTTAAAAATAATGAAAATATATATATTTTGTGGAATCCCTGGTTCCACAGAATAACATACAAAACTCTGTACAGACAGGAAGAAAGGGCCTAGTTTCAACAGTAAAACTGAGTAATTAGTGTTTGGGGGCCTTAACAACTTCAGTTGCAAAAGATTAAAAAGTAAAGAAAAATACATTTAATCACAATTCAAAGGCATCAATGTTGAGAACCCCACATTATTGGAAACCATGAGGTTTCCAGTTCTGTGGTTGACAAACATCATTCTTGATTTCTAGTTACAGTGTGATATCACGGGAGCCCAAAACCTCAATCATCTTGATCATTTCTTAAACAAACACGTTATTCAAGATGATGCTTCAGAAGGGTTAAAAATGAAATTTTACTGAAACTATTAAAATTGGGTTCAAAATTGGATTTTAAAACGCATGATTAAAACAAGGAACGATAGTGGTGAACCATCATTTTCAAGGAAGAAATTTGGTTAAAAAAATACAAATTGAAATAAAGTAATTATAATAAATATAAATAAAACAATTGTAGTGGGAGATCACTTAAATGTTTGTCAAAATTTAATTTTCAAAATCAAAAAACAACAGTAGAACTCTGTAGGTTTAATAATAAAAGTAAGAGCATTTCCACACAGTGTAAAGCAAACTGAAGGGATTGGGACTAAACAGCTGTGTAGCCTTAATAAAACCATAGACTGCGGAGCATTGGAAAAAGGTCACATGCCTTGATGAGTCCAGATCTACCCTGCTCCAGAGTGATGTTTGATCACAAATGAAGTGATCATGCCTAGTGCCTATTGTACAAGTCAGTACGGGCAGTGTTATGATAAGAGGTTTAAGTCTAGGTTCAGGCAACATTATGTGCCCAAAAATCAGACTTGGCTGAATGACCAGGTTTTTCCCATCAATGGATTTGTTTCTTCTCTGATGGAATAGGCACATTCCAAGATGACAAGGCCAGGATTCATCACACTCAAATTGGGAAAGAGTGGTTCAGGGAGCATAAGACATCATTTTCACACATGGGTGGGCCACCACAGAGTCAGTCAGAGTCACCACTGAGAATCTTTGAGATGAGGAGACTTTACACGGCGGCTCAACTCTCCCATCATTGATATAAGAAATTCTGAAATGTGACTGTGGATGGAAATAAATGTTGTGACATTGCAACTTTTTAAAATGATGCCATGGCGCATGTGTGCTGTAATCAAAGATGGGTATCAGTAAACCTAGTAAGTCTAAACACTTACATACAAGTAAGATGGATTTAAATTCATATATCACTTAAAGCAATGAAACACAAAAATGGTTGGAATTACCCACTGAATGCAATATGCAAAATCAAATCAAATGGGAAAATTGATAGTCCACTCAAGGCCAAGTGAGAATCTTAATAGGTAGCAATAAAAAGCCAGCTTCTGTGACAAAAACACAATCTAAAAGTCTAAGCATCAGGCGTTCCTGAACCCTTCCTCATCAACCTTGAAGAGTGTTTATTCACATATAGAGGTGTATAACGTGTAAATTATGTGTCTTTCATTTACTGAGAAATAGAACACACTTCACACGCATTGAATAATAGCAAGATAGGAAAAATTTAATAGTCCCAGACTTTACTGCAGTGGGAAGATTAACAATAAGAGCAGTGAGGTTTTGGTGGATGAAGAATGTTGAATTGGACACATGAACCTTGAATGTTTGCCTCCTGTTGCAAACATGCTCTTCTTAATGGTCAAAACAGAATGCACAGAACAAGCCCTTACTTCTACAGTCTCTCCTTTAATTTATTTAATGTATTGTGAGCCTTTGAGGGTTTAAGCTCAGACAAAAAGCTTTGTTAGCACTCTGAAAGAGACTAAGAGGAACACTTTATGTAGGACTGAGTAAAGCCCTGACCTTCCACAGAAAGGGAGATGAGATATTGAGAGGTTGGCTGTTGTGAATGCAGCAGTTTCTGTCTAAAAGTCTTCCTCATTTGTGTGTTCATTTGACATCTTTGAATACAACAAAATGTTTTATTTTTGCATTGCTTGTATGCATGCCATCTTCCCCCCCGAACATGACACATTGCATCTGCCTGTCTGATTGTGAACCTCGAACATTTTTTTGATGCCTGTGTTTTGGAGCGAAAGCTTTGCAGAGGTAATAAACAGTGCTGTTCTAAATCAATTGCTACTTCACGATGTTTGTTTACTTTTGTATCTCCTCTTTTCAGAAGAAAGGATTGCGGACGTCTTTGTCCTTATTGATTTGTTCCTGTGCGGCCAACATGCAGCATTCATGAACAATCTCGGTCTGTTTGTATCAACAACGAAACGGTTCTGTTTGGATTAAAGAGAAATTAAACTAAATACCATTTTTGAGAAAGGTTTGCTGATAAACTCTCTTCCTTCCTGTAAGAAAGTTATTCTGTTCTTTGACATGCTTTTTTTTATTAGATAGAAACGATAGAAACCTGGATGCCACTCGAGCAAAAACGAGATAAAAGAAGACAAGATTTAAACAACAAAACATTACGTTAACCTGGGGTGGATGAAATTCAGGTGTTACAACTTAACCTAAGCAGTCGCAGGGCACACATTAAATGCGTTGTTTTTCCATCAATCCATGTCTTTTAGCCTACAGTGAAGGGAAAATCAACAAAAAATGTTAAACACGTCTTTAGAGAGAAGTTAAGAAAAAACACAAAATAAACTCTTAGATCAACTGGCTGATTAATACAATAAATTCAGAAGTGAATAATGGATTTCTTCTCCATAAGTTAAGCCAGAAAAATGAAATATCTACCGAATCCTGTTTAAAATGGAACCAGATGCAGACAGTGCCGTGTGAAAAAACAAGATTTATGTGGCCCCCCAAGAGAGGTCTAACAGTTTTCAGGTGGATTTGACTCAGCTTGGATATCATTACTCATTCTTTACCTAGCAAAAATCTTGTATTGCCTCGAAATTAGGTAAACGCGAGGCATGGGATGCCATGATGTCCAAGTTCCTATTGGAAAATTGATGGCCAGGAGCAGAGTGATGAGAGAAAGCAAGTCAACAAGCTAATCTGCACATACTAAGTCGCTTTTATTAATACAGAACTGCATGCTACAGAGACTGTACAGCATAAACATTTATTCATTACAAAAAAAAAACATGGTCTGGGAACCACTTCAAATAACAAAAAAAAAAGAAGAAAAAAAAGAAGAAAAAAAAAGAAAAAAACAAAAAACAAAGCAAACAAAAATAAAAGCTAAGAGCATAAAATAGAACAGGAACATCACAGCCGTTAAGGAAACATTCAAACTATTCATCATTAGCATCTTAATAAACCAGAGAAGAGATTGACGGCTTACAGTCGCATCATGTCAACTACAATGGCACCGAATGGATGATTCTCTTGTAGCTTTTTTACAGCTTCTTGCAACATCAACATGCCTATTTTTTCTATCTACCTATATGTAGTAGTGTACTTAAAAGTGGCAGTTTGTGTATTTTTTGTGTTATTTAATAGTTTTTTATGAACCTCCTAATATACATCATTTGGCCCTTGAGGGTTTATACAGTATGATGATGTTCGTCTTTTATTAAGTTTAAATTTTAATATTTGACAATCTGCTACCAAACACATTTGTTATAGCAACATTTATACTACATACATAGCAATCTATGTAACGTCACAGCAAAGTATGGTTTAAGAAAAAAAGAGAAAAACAAACAAACAAACAAACAAAAATAAAAACCTGACAAACCTACAGCATTGTAAGAGGGGGAGTGAAAATTAGCACAATTTCGGCACAGAAACTCTGTACACAATTCTACAGTCCAGTGGAGATGAATTCGCAATTAAAATAGGATGGGCTTTATATCATGAAAACTAATTCATAAAAACATGGTAGTCACTATCTTCATTCAAGTTTTCTTTTCTCCTATTGGAAAATGGCTTATAGATATGTTTTTAAAAATTAAGTTGTGCATACATCTGTTTTGGAGAATCTACACTGTGTTGGTGAAACTCTGGTCTTCAGCAAAAAAAAAAAAAAAAGAAAAAAGGAAAAAAAAAAAGAAATAAAGGGAAAAAAACCAACAAATGTTAAAATAAAACCATTCAACTTCAAAACCTCCTTGTAAAAATGGATCATTTATATATAAGTTGCTTACATTAAAAAAAAAGAATATTTGTACAATGTATTAAGAAAAGAAAAATATTTCAAAGGGACAACATACAGGATACAACAAGCAATCTCTAAAGCAATAAATACTACTGGTCCTAGCGTTGTGACATTTTGTATTGTATACCACAATCCCCCCACCCAACCCTCCCTCCCCACCCTTAAAACAGTCCCCCAAAACATTCCTCCAAATGAGTCTACCCACCCCAACCCACCTCCACCGCCCTCCCACGGTAAACAATGACAAAAAAAATAAAAATAAAAATTAGACAACGCAGTGGAACAATGCATATTAACACAGTTACCCCCCAAATATTTCTGTACATTTAAACAAGAACAAGTAACATCACAATTAAAGTTGTTCCTCAGCTGGAGAAGGGTGTCTCCACGGTCCTCGTGCCCTCCGTGTTTTGAACAGGTGTAAATGATTGGTTCGCAAGCTCGTATTTAATACAAATAATGAAGAAGAACCAACTTTAAGAAAAGGGCTCACTGAATCCTCACCTAGACTACTTTTATATCTGTCTTTTAACATGTCTATGTCAATTTACATAACAGATATTTTTTTTCTGTTGTACAGTAAAAAAAGGAAAAGAAAAAGTCTTACATTTTGGCAGACTTATATAGCTATACTCTACAACTCATTTTACTTTATCATCAATATTATTATTATTATAATAGTTCCATTTATTTTAGATAATGACAGGTCAAATATTGACCAATGAACTTTGATAAAAGAATTAACTAATTTCCAAAGCCATATGTGACAGAAAAATAAAACGATAAAAAAAAAATAAAAGTGTCAGCAGAAGGGAGGAGTTGAAAGCTGGTATATCAGAGCCAGTTTAGCCTAGTCTATTGACTTGGTTACGAGCGAAAGCGGTTGCGTTGGGGCAGAGCTGGGCAACAGAGAATGGGAATGACACGCCGATGAAGGTTGGGAGGAGGCGGAGCCTGAGGGGCGTGACGATGACACGTCTGAAGGGTCCAAGGAGCCGTTGTGGGTGGGGCCGGGGGGTTTGCCTGCCCCTGAGTTGTCCAGCAGAGCTAAGGGCGGAGGCGGGGCCATGGACAGGTGGTGGTGGTGGTGGTGGTGTGAGGATGAGACCAGGGGGCCCGGTTTCATAGTCAGTGAAAGAGGTTGCATTTGTTCAGTCTGTGGTTTGGACTCTTTTAAGGGCGGAGAATTGGGGACCATGGAGGGGGAGGATGGGGGCGACTCTAGTAAGCTTCCATCCGAAGAGGGAGGACTGACA
>JAQQZT010000006.1:13597555-13610055 GCA_030068275.1 Clarias platycephalus | reverse complement strand
AGAACTAGCAAACCTCCTTAATGTAAAGAGATGGGTGATTTTTCATTCATCCTTTTATTTATTTGAATGATTAGAGATTTCAGTTTGAGACATGCAGCAGGCACAGCGCAAAGTTATACACACACACACACGGGACAAAAATGAAGCACAGGAGTTTGGCATGACGTTCACACACGGCAGCATGATCAGGGTTGGCACAGGAGCAGCACTCAGTCAGCACCATGATTAACACACACACACAGAGACACGCAGAACTCACACTATGCTAAATGCTGGAGAGGGGGCTGTGCTAGGAGGGACGACGTGCTGGGGTGTAGGATTCATGCATATTCAATGTTATTAGTGCTCGACATGGGGCTGGGGTGGGGGATAACAAGCAGTCTAACGTGTAAATATTGCATTGGGTAGCATAACTATATACAAGATGAGGCAGGCAAAAAAGGGATGAAGAGGGGAAAAAAAAAAAAGCTGGACTTTTATCTTTGAGATGTCACCCTTGTGACAGATGATGGATCTGCTCTAATATGAGACATAATTGCATCTCACTTACCAGTGCCATCTGCCTGCTGCTTTTCCCTTTTTCTCTTCTTCTTTTTCCCCTGTTGGTTAGCAGCCAAAAAAAAGAAATAGACAGGAACCTTAGTTATTATATTGCAAGAAAAGGCCAAGACACAAACTGAACAAGAGAGCTGTTCTTTTACTCATTCATTTATTCATGCACGAGCCTGAAGGAGTGGAACGCCACTGTGGGCCATAGAACAACTTTCCCTCTCTCTCTCTCTCGCCCTTCTCGCTTTTCTCTGTGTTTATTCCTTTGTTTTTTTTTCTCTCTCTCGTGCTACTCCTTTATTTTCCCTGTGTTGTGAAATAATTTAGGGGCTCTTGAGAGTTCTTTGAAAACGTCAGATCACTCGGGGGGAGGATGAGGATGAGAGCGCTCTTCGTAACTGCTCGTGTGTTGACTCACCTCCTCGTGGCTTTATCTGCTTTAACGACTGTCTACTGACCGGGGTCGGGGTTGAGCTATCGCACCTGAGCATGTATTTAATAATTAGGCTGGATTTAATTCGACTAAACCGGCTTTTGTGGAGTTCTTCTCCTCCGCTCTGGCTGCAGAGCGTCAGACGGCAGTGGGAGTGACAGATTGGGCGGAGGGCGATTTGTCGGGCGTGTGGGAGCGGCACTGCACTCTGTCTGGGCCTTAAAATAGTGTGGTCATCTCCCATTGCTGTGGAGAGACATTCTCTTTCATCAGATCTGTGAGGCATTTAGGCCCTGCGGTTATTTAATTACTCTGATCTGAGCTCGTCTTCCTTTCTTTTTCTTTCTTTCTTTCTTTTTTTTTTTTAGATGAACCACTGGAATACTAATAGAAACAGCCGAGAGTGAATGAGAACGTGGCTGAGGAGAATCTCAGATGCTCAGGGAAGCCTACAAAGATGTGATCTACTAGAATCCTGTATTTTTGGATGTACTGTATACGTGGCTGGAGGATAACAGAAGCCCCATAAACACCATCGAGCTAAATGTGTGACAGGAAGCCTGAAAACCTAAAAACATACATAGTTGTCTCGTGCTGACCAGCCGGGGTAGAGCTGCATGTGAAGCTGTCGTTCTTTCCTGGCCAACTCGTAGTATTTGGCCTGCTCCTCTCGAGACAGGGCATGCCACTGATGGAATACAGAAACAGAAGAGATATGTTGAGACATGGAGTCCGTTTTTCATTATTAAACAGTTAAGACTTCCCTTGTGCATGTGTGTGTGTGTGTGTGTGTGTATATGCCTGTCCTGGCACCCTCACCCTTCGTCCCAGGATCTGATTGATAGCTGCGCTCTCTTTCAGCGTGCACTCTGCCACTACTTTGGCCCTCATCTCCTTCATGTACAACATGAATGCATTCAGAGGCTTCTTTATGTGCGGCTTCTTCTTTTCATCCTCCTTTTTCTGGTCCTGATGTTTCCTGTTGAATTGAAACCTATGTTTTAGGGCAAGGGGATGAGTGTCCACATTGATGGCAGTTTGAATTGAAAATAGGTCACATATTTAAAGTGTGTTGCGTTTGAACTCACGAGCTGTTGAGCGTGCTGATGTCGCTGTGAGAGGACTCCTGTTTGACGTTGGGCGTGACTATGGCAGGGTGCGGGATGCCCGTGGTGTGCAAACTGTGGTGGGGGGGCACCATGTGAGGAGGGAATCTGGAGGAGAGAAGACTGTGTAAATCGTCAGAGTGGACACGGGTGAAATGGGGGTTGATACACATACACATCACAGGGCATTCATGCACAATGTTATATTTAGTAGCCTGAGAATTCGGGGGGGGGGGGGGACTGCAGATGACATCTCGCTAGGTACTTTAAAATTTCATGCCTTCCTTGTTTAGCATTTCTCCGCATTAACACACCACCCGCATTATATTGCAGATATTCTTTTTATGTTCGGACTCGGTGGGGTGTCCATCCCCTCCCTCGTTCCTATTCTCCATACTATAAAATTAATAAACTGGTTTCCCATGACTGTAGGGATTGAAGAGATTATCTTTAATAGGTTCATAAAGATACATCACATCATCCTCTCTAAACACAAAGTAATTAGCCTGGAGAAAGCCTATATAAACCACTGTGTAGAAAGCTAGTGAATATTTGTGCGTGTGTGTGTGTGAGCGTGTGTGTGTGTGCGTGTGCGTGTATAAGTGTGTGTGTCTGCGCGCTGTGCAAATCCATACACATATCTAAGAATAAGAGTGGAAGATGATGAAAAAAAGAGCAGGAATATTTAAAAAAAACAGCTCATTATCCGGCAGAGTCTGGCTTCATAGCTTGGAGCCAGAATATAATGATGAGCATAAACTCACAAGGAACAACTAGTTTCTGTTCGAGGCGCTCTCTGGGGACGGTGTTTACCCAAGTCTCTCCTCCTCTCCTCCCGTCATCGCTGACACGTCTGCGTTTGCGCCGTGTCACATGCCTGCCTCTGCTGAAGGCGACCTGTACTACAGCGGTGGCAGAACCCCCCTACTCCACCCATTCTCCTGCATACTTGTTAAAATTTCCTCGGTTCCCCCAGCCGATTGCACCCCCCCCCCCCCCCCTTCTATGCTTCTTAGTGTCCCATCAGTCCCTGAATGCCCCCTCCCACCAGTGCCATTTCCGCTGCGAGGCCCAGGTTATGGTTTAAACATGACGGCCATGTCTTTGAAGCGGAGGGCATCATCCAGCTCATCAGCGCAGAGCTGAGACTGCCACCAATTTAACCCTACTACTGGGGGGAGAGAGAGAGAGAGAGATACAGATAGAAAGAGAGGGATAGAACATAAGACAAGGACAGAATGAAAAAAGAATAGTGAGAGAGAGAGAGAGAGAGAGAGAAAGGCAGAGAGAGGGCCCCTGCAGGCTGCAACGTCTCAATCTTCTCCCTCACCAGCCGCGTGTCAGCGAGAGCCATTTAATTGCCGATTGGAGCTTCAGCCCCCGTGTCTGTTTAATGTATAATGACCCCGCTGGTGTACTCTTTCTCTCCCTCTAGAAAAAGAACGGATGGGAGCGTAGGTGCAGATGGAGGAACATATCAAAGGGCAGGCACAGACAGGGGGCCTTGCACTTCCTCCTCCTGCCACTCGGGATGGGTGATGGACCCGCGCAGCCTTCACCCCATTATCAAAATAATGTAGCTCATTTGCCAGATCCGACTCTTACTCTGTTCAAATGTATTTTTCAGGAGGTCGCTGTGGTACCGGGCTGCAGCGCGGATGGCTCTATGAGTGCCGTGTGCTCGCAAACTAAGCGGTCAGCGCTAATGCCATGTCCTGTAGAGGGGGAGACCTCACAAAGCCTTGCAACAGCTTTCTATCCTGCTCCCCTCTCTGTCCCTCTTTTCAGAGAGAACTTCTTTTCACACAGACTAAATGATTATTCCTGACTCTCATTATTATTATTATCTTTTCTCCTCCTAGGAGGTGGGGTGACCATGGGGTAGAGCACGGCCGTGCTGCTGCGGTTTTTGACACAAATATGCTAAAGCACTTTTGCTGCACACAGACACGAGACTACCACCTATTAATCTATGCTAATTCAATTATAGATTATCAAAACACATTAGCTCTTCCCCAGCCCAGCTCCAATCCCCCTAGCCCCCATTCACCAGATTCAATTAGGCAGCACTGGAAATAGGATGATCACGATATAAAGGGCTCATTAGGGGGGAATTAGCTGTCACTTAGGACCAGGTCCACTAGAGGCTGGGGAGCGTGCAGCATGCATGCACACACACGCACACACACACCTGAGTGTAGAGATTTAGCAGAGCTCAGCCAGCCATGGCAGAGTACAAAATGCAGCCCTCCAGAGCCAAAGCTACTACCCACACACACACACACACACACACACACACACACACACACACACACACACACACACACACACACACACACACACACCATTTGGGACGCCTCTAATAACTGGACCTACGGCAGGATTCTTACTCTTTTCTTGTGAAAACATTCCAGACCTTTTTTTAAGCTCGTTAAACTCTATCAAAAAATTTTTTTTTAATTTTGATACGAATTGCAGAGACAAGGATCTTGGTGGCATGAGACTTCCATACCTTTTTCTAATTATGTTCTGAATGTGCATATGTTTTCAGGTCTGCATAGGGAAGTATATCTGGGGCATTGTAAGACGGGTCACTGCTAGAAGTGTTTTTACTCTTTGTTTTTATTTATTAAAAATAATTTGTCCCTTCTAATTCCCAGATCTTTCCTAATTTTTATTTCTTTCTATATTGTGATACAATTCTGAAGACATCCAAAAGATGTAATAATCTCCTCTGAGCAGTTGATGTTGAGATATGATACTGAGGCTGCTATAAGTTTGGGTCTTGCTTGGCTGGGTTGGTCTTCATTCGTGTTAAATGGGTTTTGTAAATGCTCTTGGCTATACTGCTCTTGCAAAAACTATAACTGACTTTCATGTCTAAAAATAACAAATGAATTAACTAATACCATATGTGTTATTTTATAGTTCTGAAAAAAAAAAAGTATTGTACTAGAATGTAGAAAATAAATCCAAACTTGTATTCAAACTTTTGACTGTAAAGTAAATAACGCCATTAAAACGATTTCACGTCTGATCTTCTGTGTGAGGTCAGAAAATCCTGCCTTCTGATTGGTTATTGGAATTCGTTGTGTTTTTAACCAAGTTTGGCGCAATTCTTGTTAATTATTACATCTCAGCAGAAGCATAAACCACACTTATAGATAATAAAATTGATAATAATAAATTGTTAAAAAAAATATACACATTTATTATAAATTATAAGATTGACAATAATAAAGAACTTTTGCAAAACTGTTAGCCAGCCTCTAGGATCAAGCTTGTTTGAGGTTAAGAAATCCCGCCTTCTGTGTTCTGACTGGTATAATGGTCTTGAATTTGGTCTTGTCTATGATTGGTTACGAACCTAGATTTAATCAGGTGTTGAAGTGTATTTTAAAAGATCTGTACGTATACGAGTCTTTCTTCCTTTTGCAAGATATCATGGAAAGGACTTTTTTTTTCTTTCTTTTTTTTACCCCTCTACATATTTAAAAAAAAATAATAAATCTTTTACGTCCCTTAGAGAGGGGGGAGGGGATGGGACGAGGTCAAGAATGCACAAATATTTATTACATGGTATGTATAACAATATTTATGGATGCTAAAAAAAAACTACACCCACTTGAAATTTTCTTAAAATTAATATAAAATAATTCTGTTTTTTAAAAAAAAAAAAAAAAAAAAAAAGATTTAACTTGGGTGAATTTCTGAAAATGTCATAGTAGTGATATTAAGTAGTTCTCCATCACGGTTAAACACACAGCTGTTTTGTGAGACAGGCCAGTGAGTGTCGGGTTCTTTCTGAGAACACTAACCCCAGGTCAGGCTTCACATGAGATTCATTCACACCGGTGCTCTCCTCATTTCTCTCACTCCCTCTCTCACACTTATCCATCAACGTCCTGCGGCTCAGCGGGACTAGCCCTGTCGAGCTGTTTTTCCAATCGTACTGCAATTAAATGGGAGTTTGTCGTTGTCTGGAGACAGACTGGGCTTCTCCAAACTATAAACCAGACCTGCCTCTCTAGCTTTCAAAGCTCTTTTATCATCATCATCATCACCATCATCATCATCGGCGAGCTGTGAGTGACGTGCAGCATGACGAGTGGAGGGGAGATGGACGAGTGGGTGGAAAGAGTCGTCATACGCAACAGAATTTATTCGTCCGTCTTTTGGTTTTGAACGGAAGATATAAGAACTACAACATGATAAGATGATTTGTCATCTGCAGTTAACTCCTCCTCCTCCTCCTCCTCAAACTAGGCAACTGAGAATCTCTGTGGAACGACTGCACTGACACACACATTCACAGCACTATAAATCCTCCCTTGGGCGTGTTTATGTAATCTTAATGGTCCCCACAATTCTCAAAAGCAATAGCAGTGTGAAAAGCAGCATTCCCCATCCTCTACTTCTCAGCGCTGCCTTCACAGGCTTATTTATTCTCTAATTTGCAGCACTGAAACTTTCACAAGAGGATATTCACAGTCTATAGCTCTCTGTAATGTTCGACAGGGATAAACGCTCTTCAGGGATCTCATTATAAAATAATAACAATAATTAATATTTGAATGGAGAGAGGAGTTCTGGGGATCGGCTTACTGAGTGCTGAGTACAGTCTCTTCTTAAGGGAAAGACTACAGCATGTTTGGCATGTGCTATATCTAACTCTAGCTAGTATTCAGTACATGTGCGCTGTCCCAGGGCTCAACTCACCTTGACATGGATGCGTTGACAGTGAGGGCAGTTGGGTAGGGGTGTCTAAAACCTCCCGTTGTGATTGGGTAAACCGGTTGACCTTGCCTGGGAAAAGAAGAAAGGGATGAAGGTAAAGCAGGGGATAAAAAAGGGGTGAAAAAAAGCTTCTCTCTCCATGCAGACTGCTTTATTCTCATTTGATCGTGACAAAAATCTAGGGGATTGCAGAGCGCCGATCAAAGGGAAGCAAACTCCGAACAATTTGAATTCCACAAATCTGATAGGAATAGCTAATTAAATTTCATAACCCTGTGCTTGGTGTCGACGGAGGCCCCTCTTCCCAGAGCTGGAACTAGGTGTTTTGTTGTGATAATTAAAGACGAAGCACCAGGCCCTTTAATGGAGCCATCACGCTAATTGAGGTCTACACATCCAAAGACAAACAATAATGAATGTAAATTTATACCAAAATAAAGTGCAGCAAATCAAAGGACCGTGGCTGTGCTTGGGGCCTCTCTCGGTATTTAGATCGCGGTGAGAAAACATTAAATTAACAGAGCTTAATTTGTAGCCTTTTGTCATATTAACAAGTGTTGACAAGAGTTACCAGGGGAAAGCCCCCATGTGGAATTGTGGGTAAAATACGGGCAATCACAGTTCATTACTCTAATCGGACAATACAGAAACATGCAAAATAGCGTTTGCCACAAAGAAACAACTTAGGGTTCAGGGGAGGAAGTGAGCCGCAGTGCATTGATGTGGGTCTCAGAGGTGTTTCACTTTAATGTATAACCTACATGGAGGAAGAGTGCTTTAATCTGACCATGCACGAGTCTTAAACCGCTTTACCAACAAGGTGCAGCAATGGCAGACTTAGTCATGTCACACGAAGAGACACAGATTATGGAAATGACTTAATATTGCTAAAATTCTGATATCAAAAATTCGAAATCACACAAACAAAAGTGAGGACAAACAGACATAAAAAGAGGAATAAAATGTTGTGCTTACTGTGGTACTAACCATCCTAGCGGATGGGGGATCTGGCCTACAGTGCCAGGAGATAGAGGGTAGTATGGAGATATATCTGAAGGATGTGGAGGCCTTGGGATTCCTGGTAAAGACAAAAACAGCAAAAAACAAAAAAATGCACATTAGACTTCACTAAAAGGTGAGCGGAGAGAGAGAGAGAGAGAGAGAGAGAGAGAGGAGGTGGAGGAGAATAAGTGGTTGTGCTCGCATATTGCCTGCGATAGCACGCGATATGATCAAAGCTTGTGGAGGCAGTCACAAAGTGCTGTGCCGAGAAAGACGAGAAGAAGAAACAGCAGTAACCTGTCACTTTTGTCTGTTGAGTCGCTGGGTTAATAACCTGTGATAATTGTGTTTTGGGAAATGCTCGGTGCGCTGAGAGAGACTCGTGAATTAGCATGAGAATTCAGGTCAAACCTCAGCTTTTCAGCCACTAGGTGGACCCTGCATGTCTGACTGGATCTCTTAACGCACTTGTTCCAACTTAAAGGGTGAAGGGTTTTCAGCTTCAGGACCATTTCAATGTCACAGTCATTGATGCTTACTAACAGAGCCTTCGCCGCATGAATGAAGCAAGTTTGTCAGAAACCATTAAATACCTCAATAACAGTCATTTCAACATGTGTTGAAGATGAAGGTGAGGCTGAGAAAAAGGAAAGCAGACAGAGAAGTCCTGTACTACAGCACACGAGCAAGTTCAGGCAAGAGTCTTAAATCCAGCTGGTTAATTAATAAAAAGCTAAATTCAATTAAGTAGGCTTATTAAACGTTACATGGTACATTAAGCAGTCTTGAAATCTTTTCTGGCTCTGTGATGAGGATCATAATGACAGCAGTGACCAGCACATTTTATGGATACATAGAGTGTGATTATTATTATTTATTTATATATAAACATTATAAACAAACAGATTAAATAATTAACGAATGAATAAGTGAATATAATTGGTGGTGTTTATTCCAGGCACAAATACTTTTTTGCGAATATTCAGAAATGTTTTAAATAAGTTTTAAATAATTTTGTATGTGTTCAGTTCATAAGAAATACCTGTGCTTTTAAAGTTCATAAATACAGAGAGAAGGAGTCATATGACCCGAGTCCTCTTTCCGACACCTGAGGTAAGAGAGGTAGGTCTAGCCCACTCTCGTTTTTATTTTTTTTTATTTTTACAAGCATCGATATTTTTTTCATTATGCTCAGCGTCCAGCTTCTAGTCGACTGACCTGCACAAGCTTCTTCAACACTGTTGTTAACATGCGTTTGACGTGGGTTTTGGTTTACCAGTGACATCATAGTGATGGACTGGATACGTGTGTGTGTGTATGTGTGTGCGCCAGTTTTCCTACCTGTTTTGGGGTCCACGTCTGTCTGTAGGTGTGGAGGAGGGTTCCCCGGCGTGAAGTGTTCATTGCTGTAGGTGATCAGAGGTGTAAGCGGGTGCACATGGTGAGGGTGCTGTACCACCGGGACCTTATTAGACTGAAGAGACAGAAAGAAGAAAGACGCTGTTTTTAATATGTATGTTAATTATCATTTTATTATAAACCTGTCAAGAACCGAATAAGTGCTACGCTATCAAATCAAGCCTGCTGACTCTATTCCAGCCACAGGCCTGAGTTCAGCATAGTGTGGTTTAAAATGAAAAACACTTGTGCAGAGGTGCAGGCCCAGAGGATATTGAAACAGACATCTGACACCAAAAAATAAAAAAAACAACATGGCTGCCGGTTACACTATACACTCCTCTCACCCATGGTTTTGCCCAAAGCTATCATCACAAGTGCAATCAGGCAAACCACCTAATAAACAAAATCCAAACAAACTCCAGCACCCCTACCTCGGTCTCACTCTCGGCTCCCCCTTTCCCCGTGGCTTCCTACTCAGAGCTTCCTGAACATCCCTGTCCCCTACCTCCTCCCCTCCTCCTGTTCCTCCAGGCTCTGGTTTTTGGGGAGGGCTTGCTTTATAAAGTACTGCAAGGGGAGGTCGAGAAAATCCATTTCTGTGTTGTGGCCAAATTGGTTTTAGCTATGTAATCTGCTCTTTGTGCTCCTAAGTGGCACAGGCCCCATTTTCAATTACCCAAGATTACAGTTGAGCAGAGGGGTGCTGAAGCATAGCCTGGCATTAGCGGATTCCCAGCACACTCTACCTAACCAGATTATGGCTCCGCTGTAGATTAGACAGGCCCCACCGCAGCCTGCACACGAATTACAGTCTGCTTGTGTTTCGCCGACAATCCTTTTATTCGTCTTCTGATGAGGAGCTAGAGCTGATTCAGTAACTACGAGTTCTGTGACTGTGCGTCTGCCCACCTGGATGAGGGTGGCATGAAAGGGCATGTTATAACTCGTCATTTCTCCGGTCAGATCTGACCCTCGGTGTGATGCTGTGAGGAACGGCGATGTGGGTTGTCGCAAAGAGGCTGAATCGCGCATGAAACAATGACGCTGACCGCTTGTACAGGCTTTTTGAAAGCAGACACAAGCCATCCTTTTGTTCAGGCTAATCTCCCCGAGTCACTCCCCCTGCATTTAGCCAACGAGAGACCTTGCATGTCGAAGGTTGACTACAGCTTGGGTCTGAGTGGTTAAAGCATTCAGCTCGGGCCCCCTCAGCTGGGGGAAAAGCGAGAGAGTAAGAAAGAGTGAGGGGCCACATCGAGAACTGGGAGGGGGTGGGGGGGGTTCCACTCCACCATATTCCCAATGAAAGATTAATGAACTGAGCAGAGCTGCTGGGAGAAAGAAAAGGGCTCTGGGGACTCATTCAGGGTCCTGAGCACAACCGCGGATGGGGAGAGAGTTACTGAAGGAAAGACCAGAAAAAGAAAAAAGAAAAAAAAAAAAAGAGTGGTAGGACACCAGAAGAGCAACTTGGAAGATTTTTGAAATATAAGGTCTGGGAGTGTTTTATCATTATTATTATTATTATTATTATTATTATTATTATTAAATCCCATAATCAGAAAAAGAGATGTGGTGATGACAGCTGCCAAACCCAGCTGATGAGTTTGCCATTGAGGCAGCAGTGCCCTGGTCCACCCGTCTCCCCCCAAAAAAACCTCCCCCTCCATAATGATGTGAAAGAATGTTGTCAATTCTCCCTGTGCTGAAAGGCTTTAGTAGCCATTTAAATGAGTTCTTTTGTCCGAGGCTCTCCATTGAGAGACAGTTCCAAATGGCTATCCACTGCGGCCACATTCACCCCGAGACAAGCCAAATGATTTACATCACAGTCAGTGCGGGCCTAACAGGCGCCCTTTCAAACGCCCCACGTTTAATAGGGAGACATTCCGTTTATCTGGAGCGCTGGCTACAGTTATACCCTTTCCACACAATAACACGGCTCTGAAAACACTACCGGGACCGAGAACTGGAAGCACACCTCTCCGAAACACAAAGGCCCGAATAGCTCCTGCGTGACATTATGTAGGGCGAGATTTGAGATCTGTAGACTTGTGTCTGGATCGAACAACTCGAACATCGTTCGTAGAACTGAGACATCCGTGGAAACCATCCTGAAACATTTATTTAATGGAACAAAATGTGTAAATTTTTTACTTATTAACATCTATTTCTAAAATCGCTTCTTTCAAATATGTCTCTTTCACACACATACACGATAAATCAGTTGTCTCATATTACACAATCAGATCCCGCGAACATTCTCCTCTCAGAGGACGATTCGACTGCATTAAATCCTAAGCCCCACTTTAAACTTGGCATATTGACCCCTTCCGCTGTTATACGACGGCTTCACACTGTTCCTCCAGACATGGCTAATTGTCTCTAGCAGTTGTGAGGAGTGAACGAGACCACCTACACACAGCGCACAAACACCACAGCAGCTTTCTCACAATACTGCTCCAGGACTGAGGAGTCCACGAACGTTTATGTGTGAAAGAAAAGAAATACGGAGGCGTCTTATTTATATCATCTGCAAAGTAAAGTGTTGCGTTCGGGCATTTCTCAGTACCTCCCACAACCAGCGTCGGCATGACTGGGAGAAAAAGATCATTAAAAGGGTAACTGGAAATGAAATCAAATGGACTGGAATTGCTTTTAGAAAAGATAATTGTCAGACCTTGTTTTTGACACCTGCCTATGAAAAGTGTGAGAGTGTTTGGAGCCCTCGCCAACGTGATGTGAGTGACAGTTCATGCTTGGGGTCGTGACCCCTAGTGGTGGTCCTACAAAGGCCTGGCTGTTTGAGTGAGAAGTGTGGAGAAGCCTGCTTTTCACGCTCGCTCCACTGTCGCCTTGGCCAAATGTGAAATATCGGATCAGATAAAATTCAAATAACACCTTAGATATCGTCAGATATGAACGTGATGTTTTGCAGAGCAGTGGATCAGACATGGTTGCAGATGTCAAAAGCAGTGGGATGAGAGACAGGAATGCGGACAGAGCGAGACAAGCTGTTTGCGCTGCATTTCCAGCTCGGTGGCACCTTGCACAGCAATTTAAAGCCTAAATGTGAAGGTGGCGACCCTGTGGTCCCCCGGGGGCCCGGGAGCATCTCCCCGTTTTATGTCATGATCTGATGAGTTGTCAGTAGGGCCTGCGGGCCCTAATGAGCTGTGGTGAGGTTGCGGTTTGGGTTGGGGTGGGGTGGAGGGTATGGTGGTGTTGGGGGCGGGGGGGGGGGGGGGGGGACACTGCCAGCGCTGTGATGG
>JAQQZT010000006.1:13585728-13597455 GCA_030068275.1 Clarias platycephalus | reverse complement strand
GGGGGGGGGGACTCTGACAGCGCTGTGATGGATAGAGGACTCTCAGGCCTGAAAATTCCAGAGTTAGCAGGAAACGCTGCCAGAGATTTGAACTGAAGGAGTGAACGATCCAGTGGCTCGCATCCAAGCCCACAGAGGGACACGATGCAGAAAACACACTCGCATACATGTGAGAATGCACATGAGAATCACGTCACGCTCGGCTATGATCGAGCTAAAGTACGAGATATGTGTTAAGAATCGGATACGAAATCGGTTATCAAAATGTTTGCAAGCAGTCACGTGGGCTTTTGGGGCCAAAACCAGACAAAACATAAGAGCTCTCTTATAATTGCAGACAAAATATTTGTTGTCCACTGCACATGCATTTTTAAAAACATCTAAATGCTTATCAGTAATTAAAGCTCTCTTTAATAATGTTTATGTGTAAATGTTTTAGGATTCGTTTCTGCAAAATTCCTCAAGCTAGACTTAGAATATTATCATTGCACATGTATAAAATATTAAGTCTTATAAAAAATGACCAGCAGCACTTGATTTAAAAATATTTAAAAATTATGATCAAATGAAGATATTTGGAGTTATGGAAATTTGTGTAGAAAAATATGACGGCTGCACAGTTAGCTTTAATAATCATGACTGAGAGAGACGATGTCAGTTGGAATGAGGAAATATAATTATAACTAGAAAATTTAAATAATAAAAATATCCATTTGTCGCATTTATGTTATACATCAACAAACACACTGTTACATGTTGTCTAAACTGTAAAAAAAAACATTTCGTTCTTTCGCCATGTCACACAGCAGAGGCATGCGTTAAAAACGATCTAAATGATGGTACAAAATAAGTATGAAAGCTCCAGGACAATGAGTACTCACCCAGGCAGTGAGAGTGAGCGGCCAGCAGCGGGCCTGCTGGAGCAAAGAAAGGCTGGAGGGCAGCGTTGCTCTCTTCCCAGCCCCTTCATCCAGCCCAAACGCCAGGCCTTCCCTCAGGTTCATAACCACGGCCCCCTCCCCTCTACGACTCCGCTCCGATGCTACAGCCGCAACAAACTGCACGCCTCCTTTTCTTCCTTTCTTTTCTCCCCTTTTTTCGCCCTGTTTTCTGCCCCAGAACTCCTTTTGTGTTTAAGCGGATGCATGTGTGTCCTTCACCGAAAAGGGAACTTCACCGACGCGCTATAATGCCAGGGATGATATTTAGCACTGAACAGGGTGTGAAGCTGATCTCGGGGTGCCTGGACAGGCTCCTCAACCTCATCACACACCTCTCTCCATCTTCACACAGCTCAGCGCAACTCAGCCCATTCCTCTTTAACGGCCAGCCCGGCTCACTCCACGAGCAAACTTTCAAATGGTTAGTGAAAAGAAAAAAGAAAAAAAAAAGAGATCATATGAAAGCATGGGAGCAAAAAGAAAAAGCCTGTGTGAGTTTATGCCACTGCAGAGAAATCTTCCCACAAGCGAAAAATCTTTAAAAAAAAAAAAAAAAATACAAATTGAAAAAAGAGCTTCTTACTTTGTGTGTGTAAGCAGTATGTGTTTGTGTGTGGGCTCTAAACTGCCTCCAGGATGCCCAAAAACCAGCAGCTTGAAAAGCCTCGGCTACAACAAGGCAAAGTTGCCTTGTTAGCCGAGCGAAGGAGACAAAGAAAGAATGAGAGAGAGAGAGAAAGCAGGAGAAAAGAAGACACAACAACATCCACAAGGAGAGGGCAAGATCAGCAAAGTGTGGCATGTAGTCACTTAACGCTCTAATTCTGACACTCGCCGTGTGCGTGCGCGTGTCTGTGTGTGTGTGTGTGATGGGGGGTGGCAGAGCACAGAAAGGTATTTGTCTCCACTTTGACACAGATGTGAATTCTTACTTCTCCCTCCTTTATAAACAAGAAGAGAATAGAAAATATCCTGTGCTTAACTCCTGCTGACCTCTCCAGGCCTAAAAGCTGAACACACAAGGCCGTGGCCACAAGTGCACCGACCGCATTTCCTCCTTTATTCTCTCTCACACACACACACACACACACACACACACACACACACACACACACTCCTCTGAAACTTTATTGTGCTAGAATCATTTCTGTAAATATGTTGCGGCAGCGCTTTGCACTTTCCTTCACGCGGGACTGACGCGCTGCACACGCCAGCGTTTTCACATCGTCACATCACGTCTTATTCCTTTTATATTAAAAAACAACACGGACAAAATATGATCATATTTAAAGTCAAAATTATACAAAAAATAGAATAGGATTTGTACAAGTATTTGTATTTTTTTAGGTGTATATGTTTCAAAATGTAAATATCCGAGTCAGATCAAGTGTTTTAATATTTGTCCATCACTCTCAGAATGAAAGGACACGCAGAGAGGGAAATATACAGGAGGAGAAAATCTACTGCAGTTGAAAGGAAGTACTAAAATATTTTAGGCGCTACTAAAATTTCGCTCTTTTGTCTCGCTCGCTGTCCAGCTCTCGGCTGGGGTTTGGCGGCTGTCCTGAGGCCTTTAAGTCCTGGGAAAGTCTCACAGGCGCTGCGCACAAAAGCAGCAGGATGCAGTGTGACAAGTGAAAGAGCGGCGGCAGCGTGGCAGCTAATTGCCTTCAATCCTTTTCTCCATTCAACCGCCTGACACCCGCGCGCACACACACACACACACACCTTCATCATGCGCGCCGTTTCTGCAGCAAACTGGCAGTCTGTCCGCGACTGACCATCAGCACACAAACACCCAGCCCTTTTACACACCCTCAATGAGTATTAATATTATCATTTGTACAAATAATATTCTTTTATAATCAGAACAATTTCCCCAGGTTTACCGCATCGATTTAGGATAGAATTAAGAAAAAATTTTATTAACAAAAATAAAGTTCATCGTATTCACAATACAACATATAATTATTATTTCTGATTATTATTATTATTATTATTATTGTTGTTGTTATTATTACCAATAATAATAATAATAAGAAGAAGAAAAGGAAACATGTCTAACATTTGTTTTCATAAACCCAATTTTCCATACAAATTAGTAATTTATAATAACAATAATAATAATAATAATAATATAGAAACATATTGTAACACTTTTACATAATTCTAGAAATAAAATAAATTAACATTTTATCGAAATTTAAACGAATTAATTTCATAAAATAAATATTACTGGTAATTCAAAAATTTCTATAATAATTTTTACTCTAATATCAAACACAACAAAAACAAACATTATTGCATATGTAATGATTTTACATTATCGCATATATAATAGCAATTTATTATTTCAAAAATAGTTCTTAAAATATTACAAATTGAACATAATAAAACTTGTTGATATTATATCTGAAAATCATCTCTGAATGGAATCGCTAATAAATGTATTAAAACCAAAAAGTGTTGTTGTTTTTTTTGTTCTGAAGAGATTGAATATCTTCAAATATTTTAGTCGCATTCTTGTCTTTATAAAAAAGCTGGATGAACGCGGCTGACAGGACAATCAAACAGAGCAGCCGTTCATTATAGAATATTGTCAAGCTGTCACTATCAACTTAAGTGATATAAATGGCTAAATATAAATGACACGAAAACGAGAAAAATAACTGGCAGGCAAAAAAAATTGGAAAATCGATCAAATCAAAGCAAGAATTTAAAATAAGTTGTAAGAAATACATATGAAAATAAAGTCTTACCATTTAAAAAAGCTCTATATGGGATGGGGTCCTGATGCTGCTTGGTTCCTGGTTAAAACAAGCATGCTGACACTCGCCCGAGCGCTTTGACTACAACATGCACCTCGCCATGTCATCTGCTAATCCACTGGAGGGCAGCACCTCATCTGCAGCAGCCCGGCAGCCCTGATCTCCTCCGTCCGATAACACAACACACACCGATATACAGCATTCCCAATCGCCCGGCTGCGTCCCGAACCCGTTACAGAGCGGGAGAACCTGCACCTCCAGCCCTGGAGTCCGACTCCGGCTCCCGCTACAGAGCCTCTTCCCCTTACTCCCTGACTCGCTCTCTGGGAGAGGAGAAGATGCGGCTCTCTCTCTTCCCCTCACTTATCTTCATATCTCCTTTAATAAGCCCTTTTGTGTCCATCTCTCTTTTTGAGCTATGCTGAAAGTACAACAAAAAAAGACGGAGAAAAAGAGAGAGGGGCTCTCCCGGCTTCTGCAGCTCGCCGAGCATAACGCTACTCGAGCCTCTTCTATAGGAGTTGCCCTAACTTGGCTAAACTCAAGCAGCAGGGTGTCCCTCGTCATGTCATTAATCCCTAACGCCACGCTCCATTCACAGCGGCAGGAAAAATAAAACACAAAAGCAGCGAGAAAATGAGCGCAGAAAAAGTCAGAGCGAGTAATCCGATGCGACTCGAAGCGGCTGGATGCGGACACTTCTCTACATCGCCCCGCGATCCCGCTCGCCTCACCATGAACAAAGTTTGATGTGGGGATACAAGCCATCAGAAACGGATAAAAAAGACAAACTGACATTTATCAACAAAAGAGTTCTGCACATGGAAGCTAAGCTTTTCAACTTGCAAGCGAGTCCCAGTAATCTTTAAAGACAACACGGTGAACAAAAAAAAAAAAAGCACGGAACCATAAAGTCAAAGCGCCAAAACAGCCCAAAATCAACAGCAATAAATGCTAAAAACTGACAAGCAAAGCGCGGCGTGCTGATTTCTGGAAGATGAGCAATAGGAAAATTAAGCAGAGCCAACTGATGGCTGGAAGTGAGGAAGCCCACTCTTAAAGCCGTGATCCGACCAAACGCCGTGCCACCGCTGTGAGCCTTTTAACCATAGCAGAAAAAAATCACCATTGATCTTCAAATGGCGATAATTGAAAAGATCAAAAAGATTAAACAAAAAACTGAGAATGTGCTGACTTACCATGTTACGTTCCTTTTTTGTTAAAACTTTTTCCGTTTAAAAAAAGAAAAATATTTGCTCAAAGATGCAGCATCGGAGGTGTCAAATTTTCGCAGTGGTCTCTTGATCGTATTACTTCCGCAGCCCTGCCTTCCAATGTGTCTGAACTTTTTCCTTTTCTCTTTTATTTCGTTTGTGCTACCTAGCCTTTTTTTGTTTAAGACTTTAAAAGCTTTCAGCTCAGTAAACCAGCACAAATTATCTTGCCGCCTTGCGCAGCTCTGATGCTTTGGCCGCTAACTTTGGAAGGCCCTTTACTACTGCATCAAAATTAGCATTGTCAAAGCAGTTAATGAATATTAATATTGTATTTGTCATTGGAGCTGGCCCGTTGCTGAACTCCAAGTCATCCATCAGGGACAAGATTAAGCACACAATTATTTCTGACTGACAGGGACTAAATCTGCCTGATTTTTTTCCTTTCTTTTAACAATTTAAAAAGAAAGACTCTATCATTTCTAGGCAGGACTCAGAAGATAATAAAGCCGTTTAATAGACTTTTATTGAGTCAACATTTTATTTTCCATGTGAAGGAGAATATAGGCTGGAAAAAAAAAAGACCCAAATACTGTTCTATTATTCTGAGCATTTTTGATAAGCGGGTATTTTTTTAACCTTAAAGGGCAGCAATTTATTTCAGAGGGATTTTTTTTTTTTTACATTACAAATGACTCCATTCAGGAGAAATCAGGGAGCAAATCACACTATGAACGTGAAAGAATCGGATTGATAAATGGTTTTGAAATAATTATGAAAAAAGACGGAGAATTAATCGGAAATGGCAGGCCTGATTTTTCTCTTCCGGAGTGTTTCATTGTCATCGTCCTGGACAACACAGACCGCACTAAAGCACTCACTTTCCTCACCTCCACCGCAAGCCCTTATTCACACACTTTACACACACTGTCACACACACAGCTACTAACCCAAATTTACCATCATTTAAACAAAAAAAAAAATCATAAAAAAAAATTCATCTACAAATCCCCCATAAATTAAAGGTAGTTAAAAAGAGATTTTATAAGCATTTTCCTATAAATGACTTCATTAAGAACATCTTACCTTGGATAGTGCTTTAGATAAATTAGCCAAGTAATGTGCCATTTAATCCAGCTCAATTTCTGTTGTACGCTCCATCAGCGAACAGCGAACGCATGCAGCCGAAACACACACACACACACACACACACACACACACACACATGGCAACACACAAATATATCGCAGCTGTTTTTTACACTCAAATAAAACCAAGAATAAGTAAGTCTGAGCTCGGCGCATGGAGTCTACGACCGAGCTTTTTTGGACCTCGACGCAAGTCTTCTGGCGGCTTTCGCCTACATCGTCAGAAGCGCCATCAAAAACAATCCTCTTTCTAAAAATCTAAATTTTTTTCCTCCTCTTTTTCCTCTGAAAAAACAGCCGAATAAACAGCGGAATGAAAAGGCGCAGACGGGGGGCTGAGAAATGACAGATGCGCCGGCTCTAATGCTATCGGAGCGGTGAATCGGTACGGGCTCGGGTCAAGCTGTGGCTTCACCTTAGAGCTCCGTGCTCCTGCTGACCACCCCGTCGCTCCCCTAATACCATTAGCACCCTCAGATGAACACACTAAATTGGGCTTTTGTTCTGGTGGAGCTGCTATGAGGCCACCGGCTCAGGTTTTACCCATACGAGCGCCGAAAAACCAGAAAAGCCGCTTAGGAGCTGCTTTCGGGTATTCGCCGTTGTTTTCTTTCACGTTCGAACTCTGTCGATCATGAGAGCTATGCAATCAAAGGCTTATTTTCATTTTTATTTATTATTGTCTATTATTATTTTTTTGGTTCAGTTTTGAATTGAAATTTATGAAACACAATTTGGGATTTCAGATTTATGAAAAAGAAAATGTGTTTATTTAATGTTTAAAATTAAACTTCTATATTATATAATTTTTTTATAAATTGAAAAATATTATTATATATATAATTCAATTAATATATCATAAATGTTGCGGAAATTGTGTGCAATTGTGTGTAATTCTGCATTCTGAGTGCTGAGCTGAGGGAAACAGTTATATAAAAAAGGCAATTATACTATATATATATATTCTTATAGATTCTTTTTTTAATTTAAGATGAACAAAGGAATTGGGATAAAAAAATATTTAGCAGATTTATTTTATAGGATTTATGATTAGGAAGCCCCCCCCCCAAAAAAAAACAAAACTGACAAATATGGAAAATTCAGAAAGATAGGACACTGCTCCTGGAAAATAAAAAGCCTTAAAAATTGTGTGTTGAATCAGTGTCAAGTAAGGAAGTGAGCTGAGATGAAAAGATGCCGCCTGTTAATGTGCACTGAGCGCGGCAGAAATGGATGTGATGTGAGCGCAAGTGTGTGTGCGCGCGTTTGTGTGTGTGTGTGTGAAGAGGATGGAGAAGAGGCAGAGAGGTGCGAGCGAGTGGCTGGCGGCACAGCATGATCACATCAGCACTAGTATCAAATTAACTCTCCAACTTTGAAACTTATTGATCTGCTATTAAGACACTAGTGAACTTGATGAAGTGAGTGCTGTAGGTGACTCGGGGACTTCAAAGTCATGCACGAGCCACATAAAACAAGCTGCTTTGATTCCTTTCTCACTTTAGAGCTGGAGAGGGAGCGTTAAAAGGACCCCGATTCCTCTCCTCGGCCTCGCGTTCACCCGGTCCCTGAGCCGAGTCCCGGCTTCGGCCCGAGCGGCTTTTCTCCTCCGCCTCCAGGAACCGCGGCATCACGCGGCCGCCGAATTTACACCCACTGTGCGTTAGGCGAACCTCAGAAACAGCATGCACAGCTCAAACATCCCTCCAACGCACACAGCTGCATGGCAGCAGAAATAAGAAAAGAAAAAAAAAAAGAAAAAAAAACGCGCGGCTAGGAGCATCGACGCCGAACTAAAAATATCAGCATTCAAATTCAAGAAGTGTACAAGTTCAGTTCTTTGTACATAATACACTAAAGCAATGAGAAGAATGAATCATAAGGCCTCAAATGTATGTTAATATTAATATTAAGACCTCTCCCATGCCACTGGGTGGAGACACAAGAAAAGACAACAAAACAAACATCGTCTCAAACTCCAAAATGATATAAATTCGATAAAAAAAAATTAAACGCGCTAATATTATAGATGCATTTTTATTGCGTATATTATAACCTCGACATATGAAAATATCATTCCGCATCTACAAGCGAAAACTGACATTCTGCCTATTTGTCTTTCACATCTGTCCTCTAAGAAGCGGCTGCTAAATGGATTTCAACAAGCGCTTTCGTAAACAGAGGAGGTAAAAGAGCTCAAGTTTACACACCAGGCCTCATCTAGCCTGCAGGGGTTTGCTAAAATAAATATTAAATATTAACAACTAAATTAATCATTGAGAGGACACTGCCTGCGCTCTGGCTACAAATCTCCAGAGGAGTGTGCCATGGCACCGAGCGTTAGTGCTAAGCTGTGTGTGTGTGTGTGTGTGTGTGTGAGTGAGCGGTGTGTGTAATTAAGAAGCCTAAACAGATGACAAATAGGAGACAGTTAAACATTTACTGTGTGTTTCTCCTTTCCCCTTCACTCTAATTTATTTAGTTATGAATGGAATCAAAGAGGGGGTGTTAAGCACTTAATGGGAGAAGGAGATGAGAGTGTGTTTAAACACCACGCTGGAACATGACAGGCTGCATGGAGCAGAATGAGAAATTGTTTCAACATGTCACCCGTTCTGTTTTTTTTATTTTATTTTTTATTATTATTATATATAAATACAGAACACGATAATTATATATTTATTGTCTAGTTAATGCAGAAGAAAGTGAAATCCTAACATACAGTTGAGCACATGAAAAAATCTTAAATAAATATGTACGTTGCTCTTGGTTTCTGCGCTCTGCTGCCGAGAATCCGTGTCAGTCCTGCACGCTATGGAAACAGTGCAGCAAAAGGGAAAGAGAAAGAGAAGGAAGAATGCCTCCAGCAAACACGTCATATTTAACCCACTTGCAATATCGAAGTAAAAGTTATCACTTCCACCGCAGAGGGAAAAAACATATAAGTAAGAAGGAGAAGCCGGCGAGGTAAAAAAAGGGCCTAATGCCACAAGCACACGGAACAACTTTCCCCAATTAGTGAGCAGGGAGAGAGAGAGAGAGAGAGAGAGAGAGAGAGAGAGAGAGCTGCTGCGGCGATTTAGCTCAAAGTGCCTGGGCCTCACGGCAAACCTGTCACGCCGGCTGGATTGATCAACAGGCCCACCGTTTCTAATGGCGTGCTGTCAGGAAGCCGCAGCTTGTATTGGGAGCCACCTGCCTCCTTGCTTATAGCCAGCAAAGTGTGCATGTGTGCGTGTGTGTGTGTGTATGGTGACCGGGTCTATATGTTCCCGGCTCCACTACAGGCGGTTGGGACGTGTAATTCTGCCCTGCATTTTGAGGATGAGCTGATTTTTTATTCCTCTGAGCTTCCCGCTTTTATAGACATCAGGTACTCGTGTGATACATTCAAGAACACTGCTGAAACACAACACACCAGCTACGAGAAGACACACACTTAAATCCTGAAATAGTCAGGTCTTAGACAATAGGTTTGGAGTTTTTTTATGACATTTCATTGTGTCATATCCATTGTAGAATAAAAAAAATCAATGCTCTATTATATGAAGAAAAAAAAAACTTTTAACAAAATAAAAACTGCAAGTAAGTACTAATATTAATTTTTTCAGATTATTTTAAACTTTATTACTATTATTATTTTATTAATAATAATAATAATAATAATAATAATAATTTTATCTGTGCCTATATTTATATTACAATGCATTTTGCTCAAAACTTTATTAATAGTAAATACTGTCTATTATTATTTTTCACATCAATGAAAGCATGCAAACTAATTTTATATAAGTATAACAATAATAATAAAGAAGAAGAAGAAGAAGAAATTACTGCAAGTATTAAAAGCAGTTTTAGCAAAAGTTATCACTTTTGCTATCCAGTAAATTAATACAATAAACCTGATAGGTGTATGCGTGTATAGAATGGAAAGTAGACCTCGTGGTAAGAACTAATTTAACGTCCAATAAAGCAATCACTTATCCGTCCTTCATTCTTCCTCTGAACGGCCACCAGAGCGCTGCCATGCTAACGATTAAAAGTCAACTGAAAGTTACAGAACTTTCGAGTTCAAGGTGGCGCTACTCATTTGGAGTGTATGTCACGTACAGGTAACCTTTTTATCGCGTCTGCCTCTGGTCTCATCAGTCGATGAAATTCTCTGCCCGCGGCAGTGGCTTAGCCGAGGGACACCAACCAATAGAAAAATATTTCATTGTGTTAGCATTTCAAATGGCGGGCGGAGGGCGGGTGGCGTGTTTGGGAGAAGAAGAAGCGCTAACCGATAGCTGCTAGTGGAATTAATTGGCTATTCCGAGAATAATGTCCCTTCCTCTGGATCCTCGGAGGGCCAGGCGCTGGTGGAGTCCACTTTTTTCGGTGTCTTCAAAAAGAAGACCGCTTGGGGGTACTGGCTGTATTAGGGTTTTAGCTCATTCCCCTAAAGGCCGGGGAAAAAAATAATCAGAAGCACTGAACCAAACTCAGCTAATCCACGGCCTAATTAAAAACACAACCCCATTACACCCAGCCATATTGCCAATCGACAAATACATATTTGTGAGAAAAATTCTTTACATTTTAACCTCACTTGGTTGCACTGAAATAGTTTCATTTTCCTCCAAATAAAGTTAATCAAACATGCAAAACCGAGTAACACGCGATATCTGAGAGCAACAGCTTTATCTTGGGTTTCAGCCAGCGGTCGATAAATGGCTAAAGATGGCGCTACCATGGAGGTGCTTCAATCCTTTTATTTAAGGGGATTTGCGTCTGAGCTCCGTTCCACATCACCCAAACACATGCAATGACCCTAACCGATATCGGTGCATCTCTTAGACATATCTTAATCTAACCTTTTGAAAGCTCTACGGCTTTTCAAACTCAAAACAGCATTAAGAATGAGCATTGTTTGAAGCGGGGGAGTAGCCCTGGGAGATGAGTCCTCGAATTGTCTGGCCTGGTGCAGGGCAGGAGCCCTCTAGACACACAGCTGCTTATAGACACCTAGCAGAACCTCCGAAAAGAAAGACGAGACGAACCAAACCGCATAAAAAATAACCAAAAAACAAAAATAAAAGATGTATTTGTCCAAAAAAGTTCTTCCAAATGTATTTTGCACTGAGCCGGTAGGACTAAAAGCATAGTGGGTGTCTATTTCAACCCGTGGAAAGATGGACGGGCGAATTCGTTCTACGCCTTTCGGTTGCTCATTGTAAATTCCGTCAACGCAGTCAATCTTATTAACTTCCGCGCTGGTTCACACATGACATTTTCTTCAATTTTCTCGCCGACATCAAAAACATCAATTAGCAGCTCGAAAATGGGAAAGAGCGAATGACAGAGCCCGATAACGCTGACTTATTTGAAGCCGAGGGTAAATCTATTCTCCAGTTTCTGAATGTGTTCATTACAATTTGCGGTTTCAAAGAAGACCTCCAAATAGCGAAGAAATTAAATTTATCTCCAAGAAATGTCCAGAAACTGTTTTTTTTTTCCCCCCGCTCTCCTGTGTCTTGGCCTCAATGGGAAACACAAAAGTGGACAGGCGCTGCATTTATTATAGCAGATCTTAACTTAACATTAAGAGCACTAACAAAAGAATACAATAGATCTAGAGTTTTGATTGTGAAATATATGGATCTCGCATAAATTT
>JAQQZT010000006.1:13573104-13585628 GCA_030068275.1 Clarias platycephalus | reverse complement strand
CTCCAAGAAATGTCCAGAAACTGTTTTTTTTTTCCCCCCGCTCTCCTGTGTCTTGGCCTCAATGGGAAACACAAAAGCGGACAGGCGCTGCATTTATTATAGCAGATCTTAACTCCAGAACTTGAAGCCACAGACCACAACATTAAGAGCACTAACAAAAGAATACAATAGATCTAGAGTTTTGATTGTGAAATATATGGATCTCGCATAAATTTGAACTAAAACGTGGAATAATTGACCTAATTTATACTGCATGTTATAATAAAATTACAGCATGGATTATTAAAGTTGAAAATATGGTCGAAGTGACTGACGATATAATCACAGATGAGCAATGATTGTGTGTGCATCCACAAACCACGCGTAAATAATAATAATGTAGACCTTTGTATTTAAAATCCAGGCCTTCATAATAATAAATCAAAAAAATGAAGAAAGAACTGTATAACTATATAAAGAATAGTTGGGTCAGTTTGTGCTGTTTTTGCCATAATATTGCACAAAATGCACATGAATGCAGACATCTGCCAGACACACTGCACTCGTTTGTGGCTGTAACTCGATGAAGCTCTGATAGCAAGCTTTAAGTAAAAGCCTATTTTTTGCCGATAGTCTAACACTGTAACTCAGCTTCCGAGTGCTTAAGTTACATCTCTAAGGGAGTGAACAAAAGCAAGTTCAGCGGCTATGGAGAGACACTGTGGTGGAATAAATGTGAGAGGCACGGGAGGATCACGTTCCCCCGGCGCATTGATTTCTGATCTTTTGACGTTATTTAGTTGCTTTTTATTTTCTCGGCTGTCCGTTGTTCTGCTCGTCACCGGTGACAGCCATGTCCAAACAAGCGACGGTTGGGATATCTACTATCTGTCAGAGGAGCGGGGCTCTTCCCGGCACTGAACTAGCGGAGAGCACTGACACAGTGCCGAGAACCGGCGGGATGAAAATATCACTCGTTATAATGGGGGCTAATCAGATTTCGGATGCCATTTACTTTCTAGTGGAGGGTGTCGCGGAGCGGGAGTGGTGTAACCAATCCGCATGTAGCCGTGATGGTCCGCGTCCGACATCTGCCTGCCCCTCTCAGTTCAGTGGTGAAGCGTTGCTGTTCAAGGTGTGCAGCATCGCCTGATTGCTGAGCCAGTAGAGGTAAAACAGAACAAAACATGAAGAGATGCATTTCTAATGCCCGAGGCAGACAAAACCTCAACACTGATCTTTTCCATTACTCTGAGATTTGATCTTCCTCAGCATTCACTCTGCCAGTCCTTTAGATTAGATCCCCCTGAACACTGCCTCGATTTCTCTCAGTGTAATTATTTTGATGCGGTTGGCACACACTGACTATTTCTCAGATGAAAAACATAGAAGTGCGCTGTGCATGCACCCACACACACAAACACACATGCACCCACACACACATGCATGCACACACGCACAGACAAATTATATTTAAAATCTCAGAATGCCATTAACCCATTAAATGATTTGATTAAAAAGCCGTGATGAGTGTTTGGGGGGTAAAACATCAGACTGTTTTAGGTCAAACCAGGGCTATTATTATCCTATCTCTAAATACACAAATGGTGGCGGTAATCTCCTCTGGCCTGACACTAATGGACTTTCAATAAGGTAGGGAAACTAGGAGGGGTGCAGGGTGACCGGGGAATGTTTTTCACGTCCTGTGTCCGCTTTCAGTCCCTCTCTCTCTAGAAGACACAGCGCGGGCTCTCTCGGGGTGCTGACCCGTAAACACCACGTCATGCGCATGCCGACAGGTCCTCGTTTCATCCCGAACGCGCTTCTGCTGTTTATGAACACGGCGAAAAATGCAAATAATGATAGTCAAAGCGTAAATTAAAACACGGATTTATAAGCTGTCGTTTAAAAATAAAGCTGCACTTACAGAGGCGGTGCGTATCTTATGAAACAATTAAAGGCTTCGTATGTTTGTCCACTTCTTATCCTGGTTCCTGTTGCAGTCAGGCCGTGTCACTTTATCACTTCCCCTCCATATCTACCTTCGCAATTACTTTCAGAGTTCGGGATTTACAAATTTGCACTTTCATGTCCTGTGTTGGCAGATAAGTCTCTGCTCCTGGCCATGAAAGCAGCTTTTTAATGAGCTAAGCTGGGGTTAATTGCTTTGCCAAGATCCCAAAGTCATGTGTCTCAATATGAAATTAAGCCATTTCCCGGAGTTTCCCTGACTCATTTAATTAAAAACACTTCAGACCAATTTTCATTTCCCACAGAGCCGTAAACTACGACTGGGATCTCATTTGTTTTTTAGCGAACATAAATATTTTGTTTACAGCAATTAAGCGTAAAACGCCGCATATTTTCTAGGCCGGGTGATGATGTGTACAGCTGCAGTCGTGAGCCATGGAAACTATTACAGCAAAGAGGACGGCTACTGAGAAAGACTACTGCAACTGGACTTTTTATTTTATTTTATTTTTTTTTACATGACAAAATCTATCTAAAATACTGCGTAACACTGAGAGTAGACGCTCTCCCTCGGAGGACACTCTATGACTGTGTATTCACTTGTGATTAGGGATTACATGAGGTGCATCTGCCCATGTGGGGGACCTTGTAATTAACAGTAGTGTGAACGTGTTATGGTTAGCCTCTCGTTGAGACGGTTCACTTCCATTGACAGCGTAATTACGGGTTTGCTCAGTCGGCCAAGCGTTTCACTACAAACTAATTCAATCCATCTTCATTTGGCCGGCGCCGCCCCCTCTGATTGATGGATAGTTATCATTAACCAAGTGACAAAGTCGAACACGGACGGGGAAATGTGATGATTCCCGGAGCTAATGCTAGGCCACTACTGGATGCGACTTCTCTCTCCCTCTCACACACACACACACATACAGACACACTGCTGTAGTCTGTCTGCTCTACACTGCCTGCTCTATATGACTCTGTCCAAAACTAACCACAGGCTGCTGATTAACGGAGACTCGTCTGCTTCTCTATATTTTAAGCCTATGGCTATATAAAGAGGCAGCCATATATCTTAATTATGTGTTCTGTTTTTTGCTCCAGAGGGAGACTGCGTTAGACCTCTGTAAATGACAGCCTTGCAGCCGCGCAGGTCTGTGTTTGCAGACGGCGATGGAGATTACACACCTCGCTCAGCGCCTGGAGAAATACGCTTTAAGGCCAGACTCCTCCAAAATCCAGTGGCCTGAGCTAACCGCTAACGGCGGCCACTCGTTCCTCCCTCCCACTGCTACAAAAGCAGAGCCGGAAGACACGGCACCGGCGGCCACGACACCTCATTATCTCGCACTCGAGGGTTAGCGCGCACTTAGGGCACGTAGCTGGACTCTTTTGTGCACACATTAAGCTGCTAAGGCTTTGACCCAGGCCCGTCGTGGAGAGGCGCTCTATCCGCGATTATCCTCCGTCCCTCTCTTCTCTTCTCCTCTCCCCTGGCTCCAGGTTTCAGGGTCAGTGCCACTACAGGAGCGCGCCTAGCCCTGCCATTTCACTGATTGAATTTTGTCTGGATCCTTCAATCGATTGTGTGCGATGACCCCTGGGAGAACCTCGCGAGAACACGCACACATCCTCTCAGCATTAAGGAGAGCATCTTCACACGCTGTGCTCACACACCAGGGGACATGCCAGCCCACACACACGGACATATAGTAGGAACAACACATATACAGGAGGACTGCCACTAAATCTGGAGCAAAACAGGACACACCTCATGGTAAAATATAGACAAATGTACGATGTGACAGTGTCAGTCATTTATATGAACTTTTAGTGTATTTTTACATTTTTCTGAGATATTACAGGTTAATATTACATGCAAGCACACACACACACTCACGTTTAATCCAATAAGATTAAAACCTAGGTTTTGGGTGCCTCTGGGTGTGTGCTGCGGTGACGTTAGGGGCAGTGCTTTCTTCTGTGGGTTGCAGGGTAGGGCTTTCATGGATCCCATGTGTGCTCGATCGGATTGGGATCTGGGAAGTTTTTGAGGCCGAGTCGACGGCCTTGGGCTCTCTGCCTGCTGACGTTGAGGTTTTTCTGTGATTTGTGCCACATTGGCTTTTCTGTGGGATCAGACTGGACGGGCTAGCCTTTGGTCCCTGCATTAGGATCCATGTAATGCCCATTTATATTTTATATACTGTACATACAGAGGGGTCCAAAAATGTATACACACTTCAACAGTTGTTATCTAGGGCCTTTTTTTAAAACTCTAATTGAATTCTGGCAGCAATGTGTAGTATCATGTTTCCTCTAAAAATGTCAGTCGTTGTTGGTCTTTCGGCTAATCCCAGCAAGGGGTCGCCACAGTGGACCATGCGGTCCGCACATACAAGCTTGGCGCATATTTTACGCTGAATGCCCTTCCTGGCGCACCCCTCCCATTTTATCCGGGCTTGGGACCAGGGTTTGGGCACTTGCTGGGACTCGAACCCGGGCCTTCCGCACGCCAGACAAAACCACCTACCAATGAGCCACCAGTGCCCTTTCCTCTAAAAATGTCAGTGGTCGCACCATTGTTGATGGTGATTGACAGGTGATTGTGAAGGTCATCAAATGCGCAGCACTCCATCCCACTGCTTCTTGGACAAATTGCTCTTACATAACCTAGAGGTGTGTTTGGGGTCACTATCCTGTTGGAAAACAAATAATGGTCCTACTTTGTGCAAACCGGAAGGGATGACATGTCAGTACAAAAAGCTGTGATAGCCATACTGGTTAAGTCACCAACAGTGTCAACAGCAAAGAACATGCACATCATCACACCTTCTCCTCCATGCTTCACAGTGGGGACCAAACATTCAGGAACCGTCTGTTCACCCTCTTTACATCTAACCAGGACATGGCGGTTAGAACTAAAAAATCTCACATTTGGTCTCATCAGACCAAAGGACAGTTTTCAGGACCTAATGCCAATTCCTTATGTCTCTTTGTCCAAGCAAGTCTATTCTGCTTGCTGTTCTTCTAAAGTAATAGTTTCTTTGCCGCAATTTGACCATGAAGGCCTGTACTCAGTCTGAACAGTGAATGTTGAAATATGTCTCCCAACTGAACTCCAAAAAGGACTAATGTGGGCTCGGTAAATCAGCTGTAAACTTATCCTCTGCAGCAGGGGTAGCTGCTGGTCTTCCATTCCTGGGACGGTTTGAATTTATTTTCTACATTAATTAAGTAACCACAACTTGGGTCACTAACAGTCGGCTGTTATTTTAAGACACGAAGGTCAGGCGTTCCGGAACAGTTCCTGCATGAACAGTATCGTCAACTGCGATTGCAAAACCCATCAAGCACCATGATGAAACTGGCTCTCATCAAGACCAAAACCAGCCTCAAAAACCACAGTAAGAGCTCTTCAGCAGACACATCTCAATATCAACTGTTCAAAGGAGATTACTGCAAATTTTGGATGTCTTGTACATTTACAATGTAGAAATAAATTTTCCCAGGTAAGACCAGGGAATTAGAAGGTCCGACTTTTGACTGGTAGTGTGTGTATATATATATATATACACACACACACACACACACACACACACACACACACACTTCTACTCTAATACACACGTGCACTACAATTTATTATTATATTCAATCTTGTAGATGTTTTTGAACAGAACCATTTCTCTTTAGCAGGTTGTGTGTGCGTATGTGTGTATTTAGTTGAAAAGGAGTTGTTGTTTTTTCTGAGGTAAGAAAATGCTGGAACCTGTGCGCTCTTGTTCTGATCCACTGTAAGTGAGGAATGTGAGCCATCTGCAAGTCTTAACTAATAAACCTTCAATCCTCCGCACTCAAATAAAGGAGACACAGGAAATGTAGGAAATGTGTGCTACGTGAGCACGCACATGTGCGTAAACACTCGCAAACACACACTCTAAGATGGCCAAACGAAGTGGCAGACACAGCTTGCTAGGCTCCAGACCCTGCAGTTTGTTTAGAAACACTTGAGTTGACGACGCCCGAAGGGTGCAATTAAGGCCAATTACAGGCTGTGGTTTTTATTAAGAGCTACAAGCTGGCCAGGCCGGTACACAGTGTGTGTAGAGGAAGCATTCAAATCTCTCCCTCTCTCTCTCTCTCTCTCTCTCTGTCTGTCTGTCTGTCTCTCTGTCTGTCTCCCAGAAACACAAACACACACACACACACAGAGATACATTCAAAGACCGTGTAACAATACAACACTATATATATAAAAAAAAGCCAAACTAAGAACCTTCCACATTTTTGAAACTTGGGGTCAATAGGTCAGTGACCCCACATGCTCCAATGATGTTATAATCAGGATCAGCAGGGGAGCTGAGTGTTACAGAGAGAGAGAGAGAGAGAGAGAGAGGTCACAAGCTGTTGAAATCTGCCACGGTGCATCACTCATAGAATAGAGTGCTGTGGAAATAGACTATACAAATTCCGAGCCATTAAAACAACAAGAAATATTCACACATTCAGTGATTATCTCACGTTCAATAGCGATTCATCATTATTCACGGCAAAAGAGAAGAAAACACCAGAAAAATATCAAAAGCCTGGCCCAGGCTTTTGATGAAAATAGCAGGGGCAGATGTCACAAAGCATTTTGGGGCTTCGGTCATGTGACCCCATGCTGGGCTTACTCGGGATCATGAAAAGTGAGCTACAGCTGTGACGGAACAAAACACAAGCACATCCTACCGCATTCATCAAGGCATCACAAAAATCAGCTCTGAATCAATCAGCCGTTCACACCGCCAGGGAAGTGCTTTCCTCTTTGTGTTCCTGTTATTGGGCTGTTTACTGATCGTTATCATCCCCCCTCTCCTAGACGTCGTGCTTGGACACGTTTCAAAAAAGCCATGCATCTTTTTTTTTTTCCCCCTTTCTATTTCTGTAAGGAACTCCACTCCTTAATGGCTTTCAAAACAGGAAGCACAACAATACAACTGAAAAGTGAGAATGCTCACTGTAGACATCCTCTCATTTTGGAGCATGCGTCTCTCTCTCTCTCTCTCTCTCTCTCTCTCTCTATGTGTGTGTGTGTGTGTGTGTGTGTGTGTGTTTATGTGTGGCATGCATGCACAGATGCTCATACACATACACACAGATAGATTGACCTTCATACATTTTACACAAGTAGCTCCTTTATGAGATATAGATACGTTAGAGGGAAACTAAACTCCTGTCCTTGTGTCCAAAGTCTTTAATGCGTACTGTTCAGACGCGCAGTATAGTGAGGAGTTTCTGAATTTTATACGGAATATAAATGTTTATTAAGTCTGATGATTTCCAGGGAAGTTAAGCATTTATCATAGTAATAACAACGACATAATTATGTTCATTATAACTCGTTACAATTCTCATGGTTACATCATCATTAATATATGACTATATTAGTCAAAATATGTGAACTCTTGCTTTTATGACAAATTGTTTTGTAGCTCATTTCGCTCCTAAAAGGCGATCTTCATCATTATTATTTTGGCATGAGGTAAAATGTTTGTTTTAAAAGTCGGCGGCCTAGGAGCCCTAACACAACTCCTTCCACAAAGGTCCTACTCAAGGATATTCCGGGAAATTCGGACGTGTGAAGTGCACGCGGCTAAATCTAACCGAGTTACCCGAGACCATAAAGTTTGCTTTGCGCAAATTTGAATACGGAAAACTTCCCTCGTATTTTTCTGGGACATCATTTGCACTAAAGTGCAGGCTGCGTAAGAGCTGATAAAGGAAAATCAAGTCGTGAATCTCAACAGTGCGGCACGATTCACTGCCATCAAAGCCAGTGTACATCCACGCAGCGATGCTCAAGGCATGTATGCATCAGAAAGTCAGATGAACTTTGTCCACATTCCTCTGATGCGTCATTACAGAACCTCTCTGAGATCAAACCTGTACACATCTCGGCAAAGCCGAACCCCACCCAGGAGTCTCAACACGACAGGAAAAGGGCTTTTTTGCTTTCTGACTCAAAGAGCTTGAAGAGACAGCTACACAACCTTCTGCACAGTTGGATAAAACAAATCCTAACCGCGCAGCTACACCTGACCAAAGAACTCCTTTTCTTCTCTGAATCCTCAAATGGACCGTGTTGTCTCTCGGCACCCTAAACCTATCCATCAATTCATTCTAAAAACGTAACATGCCCCTTCCTTCGCAAGTGTGAGCACGTCCTCCCCCGTCGACTCCTCCTGGTCGAGGCCTTTTCCCCGTGCGGCGCGTTTCCACAGCAGTGTCATCTTTACCACTGGCCGTCTTTTAACCGACTTTTACTCCAGTGGCGGAACGTACAAACGGCGAAGGCGGACGGGAAGAAAGAGAGAAAAACTGATACATGCGCTACAAAGTTTTGTCTATTGATTTCTTTTTGATGCATGGCTGAAAAAAAAACGAGCGGGAGTTCAAAGCCGAGAAGGTCCTTTTTGATCACGGCTGCAGTAGCGCTGGTGGTAGTAGTCCAGGAAGCAGTGCTGTTAGACTGAGAGCGTTTGTGTGGATATCTTTGTTCTGGTCGTGATGTGGTTGCCAACCAATTTGATGCAATACAACGTTTACGCATGCAGTGGGTACCTGGCATGGCTGCGGTACCTCGTGTAGCGGAGCACAGAGAGATCCAGACTCTGCTTATGGTCATGTAAATAATGTCAGAATGCCTGACAGGGGAGAGTGGAAAAAAAAAAACAACAAAAAAAAAAAAAACAACAGCACACGAATAAATAGTTCAAAGTCAGCATGCAAGTGTGGGAGGAGAGAAAAACAGAGCTGAAAAAACGGACAGGGGAAAAAAAAAAGAAAAAAAGTCTGCATTCGGACGCGGGAGAGCATCGCTCCGGAGCGTGCCGATCCTGTGATCTGATCTGGTGTCGGCCGGTGCGGACGCCCCGTGTGAAGGTGTGATGAGCGCTCGGCCCGGGCTCTCTGTGATGTGCTGCGCTGTCCACTGGGGGCTACAATTAGACCATCAAACTCATTGCAGCCGGGAAGCGGCACACATCTCCAGAGCCTCTCGCTCCAAAGAGACGGCTAACTTGTAAGACTGGGGGAGGTAAGCTTTGATGTGCCACGCACAGCAGAAGCCTCCCTCTTTGCTCATATTAATGGCGAGGAGATATAACAATTAAAAGGGAAAAAAGCAGCAGGCAGGCGGGCGGCAGACGGACGGGCGGGTGGGCAGCGGGACTGCTCGTGCGCAACTAGCATTAGCATAGAGGACCTACAGCAGACAAGGAGGTCATGAATGGAGTGCTGCAAGAGCTTTGAAAGCGATTTGAGATTGCATTGCTAGCACTTTCGACAAAACACAAGAGGATGAGCGAGCTCCTAACCTTAACTCCAATCTATACATAAAGTTACAATGATCCGGAAGGGAATTTCAAATTAGATAGATTAAGGCCTATGTCATAGATTTAACGATTGAAATCATAATTTTATTTGTTTCCTTAACATAATCTTACTAAAGACTAGTCGTACAGCCTCATGACTTTCTTACGGATGTTTAAGTACAGTCTAATGTTTAATAAAAACGTAAATTCTGCTTAATTTCGTAATCCAAATGTCTTATCCCACTATGCCTTTGTTAACCGTGGCGTCTTTATTAAGATCCACTTTCATGGATGCGGCATGACTCTATCCTCTGATGTCATCATCAACCCCGCCGAGCTAGAAAGCCACTTACAGGCCGTTTCAACATCAGATGGCGACAGCGTGAAAAGTTCTAATTAAAGACTTAATTTAAGTGTTGCATAATCTCACAACTGCAAAGAAAACTCATACAGCAACGCAATGCATGAAGAAAAACTAACAAACAAACAAACAAACAAAATAGCCAAGTAAGAAACCCTGGCTCTGTATCCAAAGGTCTGTGGCAGCATCATCTGAGCTTTTCCACATGCCCGTCTGGTGAGATATAAAAAGAGTGGGGGGAAAAAAAAAACAGCCTCGTGAGGAAGAAACGTCTTGTTACGGAGGAACAGAGCATGTCGCAGATGAGAGTCGGACAGTGTTCAAAGAGACGCAGGCCAGTGAAGCGCTCGCTCGCTCGCGTCTCCTCCATGCCGCTCTGTCCTTAATGAGCCTCCCTGTAAAGCCCGGGCTCTGCGGCTGTCTGTCTCGCTCCAATCACGGCCCGCCGCTTTATCCACATCCACTCGCTCGGCTCTGTTTACCTCTCCCAAAACGGCTGTTAACAACACAAATGAATGAATAAATGCACAAACAAATGGGTTTAGTTAATGTTAATAACGCATGAAAAGTAAGCGGAGCTTTGACAGCTATCCGGCCGCACTAAAGCAGAGGAAGGCTCTGCTTAAAGCGAGAGATGTTGGCGGAAGGTTGTTGGTACTGTCCATCCACAACTGAACCTCGAGTCCCCTTTTTCACCTGCCTGTCAAATTAGAGACTCTGCCAAGTTTCTGTTTCTACCGAGCCGCACGAGAAACGCGCGCTTCTTTTAGACGGAATAAATGACCGCGATGACATATCGACGCCCACACGTCAACAACATCATTTAATAAGTCTTTCGAGAAGAAAAACCGCACAGGAGCAACAACAAAGAAAAAGCACGTTAAAAAAATAAAGAGTGAGCTATGACTGGAAAGAATGGAAGAGTTCGGTGTCACTTTTGTTCTTTTTAAGAAGCGATAGAGACGAAGAAAAAAAATAAACGTAGATACTACTGACTGCACGTACTGGTGAGAAACATCAAAACAAAGATAAACAAATAAAAAGCCGCGAGACGACTGCGCCGAAACTGCTGAGAGGAATAAAACCGAATAAATTGGGCGTCGATTTCACAAAGGGTGAGCTGACACACATCTGAAAATGATCTGGAGGAGGAGAATGTGAAAGGACAATGCAAAACCGCCTCGAAATCAGATCCCAAGTGTTCCTGAAGTATCGCTCTCGTGCTTTCAGTGCGGCCTCGCGGAATAAACCTGATTCGGGTCGGCTTAAGAGCTCCCTGGAAGCGGTCGGCGTTCCAGCAGCCAACACACACACACACACACACACACACACACAAAAGTGTTACAAATGTGTCACGGCACCTTCAGTTACAATAATAAATTATTCTTTGGGAATGTCAGAGTGAAGCTTTACCCCCTCCTCCCGAACACCCGCTCACTCATTCTCACTCGGACGCGCACTCGCATGCAAAAATGTGCACTCTTCCCGCCTCTTGAAATTTCCCCCGGCACATTACGTGTCCGGTCTGAGTGTCCATAAAGCATGCAGTAATTGTATCTAAAGCATACGGGGCTTCCGTCCAACCTAAACAATGGATTAGTGAGAAAACATGCTGTGAGACACCGAGCGATTTCAATGGACCACAAACGCCTTCCCCTTCACGTCCCTGAAGGCCGGCGTCCATATGGTGGAATTTCGTAACAGGGATTTTCACAGCCACAGATTTGGTGGAAAGTGTTATTCATTTTCACTGCAATGAAATTACTGCGCGGATCTATCTGGGGTTTGTGATGGAGGGTGCCGGGTAGGGGGCTTACGAAAAGCACAGCGCCTCCAAAAACAGCTCCCCTGTTCTAAGGCCACCCGGGGGAAGCAGTGTAAATCACTCGTCCTTCTCCCCGAAGTTCACCTAAAACTTCCTGGAACCAGAGTGAGCGCATTTAATATAAATAAAGAGTGAAGTGGAAGAAGCAGCAGTGATTATGTAAAGTGGAACAAAAATGGAGAACAGAAAAGGCCACTCAGGGCTCATGAAAAACAATAAATGTCCAGTGTGTCAGTATTCAAGACGTCCCCTGTGGATAACGTTCACTCACCGTATGACTGCTAATACTGTATGCCTCAGCACTTAGTTAATATAAATCTTTTTTTTTTTCCATGCAACACTGCACAAAAAAAAATGCTAATCCATTTTGTTTCACAATTCGGAAAGAAAGAAACAAAAAAAAAAAAAAAAGACAACTGCCTCATGTTAAACTCTGGGTAAAAGGAGTATTTTCCTCCTGTGCTTCATCCTTATCTTGTCCCTTCCTCTTCCTCCTCTTCTCTCTCTACCACTTTCCCAAGCTCCTCTATTACAGGCCTGTGAAAAGAGGTCATGTATCAGTTTACTGAAAGTCCCTCTCTGACCACACGACCCCCCCCCCCACAGCCGGCTCAGCCTCATGTCATTCCATCACTCCCTCCCTCCCTCCCTCCCTCCCGCGCTGCCTTCTTTCCTCTCGCCCCATTCTATTCTTCCATAACGCTGCCCAACAGCTCCGCCCCCCCGTCTACCCACGGCCCGATACTAATTGGTAAATCTGTCGAACCATAGCAGGCCAACAATAAGACACCTGGAGTTCTGTCAAAACACGTTTCTCTGTGAAACAGCCTCAAGTGCTAATACTGTACCAGCGAACTCAACCAGCCTCTCCCTTAACACCGCAAGGTGTGTGTGTGTGTGTGTGTGTGTGTGTGTGTGTGTGTGTGTGTGTGTGTGAGAAACAAATCTGGATTATACTTTGGTAAAGAGAAATACAGTGTTGACTGAATTGGAGGCGTTGGCTATCAAAGTCTATTGGGTTTATGGT
>JAQQZT010000006.1:13531507-13546671 GCA_030068275.1 Clarias platycephalus | reverse complement strand
CACACGTACACACACACGTACACACACACGTACACACACACGTACACACACACGTACACACACACGTACACACACACACACACACTGAGGGCTTGTGGCTAAACTGCACTAGGGGTCAGCTCTACACTCTTGAGTGTTTGAACAGTAGTGCATTAGACACTGTGAGGCCCGCGGGACAATTGAGCTATGTAAACACTGAGAACTTCCTTCCCTGCAGCCATTCAGGCCTGTGCTGAGACAGCCCACTGTTTAAATAGCACTGAATACCACAGCATACTCACTACTAAACATCTGCTCTCTGTGGTACCAGGAAAGTCGACTGAGGACTTTTATCGGCATTAAACAAAAGCAAACCTTTTTTCCTTGATCATTCAAAAAAGTAAAAAGCTACTGTACAAGTACTGTACAAGCCTTTAGCTAACTTTGAGCTTGAAACCAGGAAAGCCGGCCACTCGACGCCACTCATTATGACAAAGCAGGCAATTTATCTAGACTGATATTTGAAAAATGCAAAGTGTGACGGCTCATAAAGATAGAGGAGCAGTAAAGCTGCAGATAAAGAAAAGCTGCGTTCTAAAGGCCACACTGATGTACGGGACGCTGCCAAGGTCACATGACTCCGGGTGGCGTGTCTAAATCTGTCCAGCGTCCAAATACAACAGCCCCGGGTCAGGATTAGGCCCTCTTTCCTTATAAATCACTCCTGTCTCATCGCTCACTCTTTTGTCTCTGTCAGATAGGCAGCAAAAACAGATTACTATTTACTATCAGTGACAGACGCTCATCATCGCTGTTAAACGAGAGGAGCCGCTGGATTACACACCTCCTCTGTCATTGTGACGAGTCTCACGGCCTGGAGATGAGAGCGCATCATTACAATCTCACTCCACATCGCTGATCGCCGCCTAATGTCTAGCGCATCCTCCGCACCCTCAGGCCGCGCGACCACCGATACTCATCCACTCGATCGTCCTCCAACGGGAATGTAATTGACAAATTCAACACAGGAAGTCAGTTCTCTCAGTTCTCAGTATCTGTAACTGTGTTGTGTTCCCTGGAATTTTTCTTTCCCTGGACAGGAAAGTTTTGCATGGCTCTCGGATGAGATGCATTTCCCATTTAAATGAATTCATATTAATCTAAGCTCAAATAAGTTAGTGCATGGAGCGAAAAATAAATAAAGTGTTAATCATATGAGACATTATCTATACTGTACGACAGACTGAAATTACTGAATACATCAACACTATCTCTAAGACTGCAGGTGAGCTCCTATTTCATGCCTATAATTTATGTTTATAAATGCATTATCCGTGACTGTAGGACAATCTGCACTTGGGAGGCTCATTTGTGTAAAAAAAAAAAATAATAATAATAATTTCTGTGTATGAATTGTGCTAAGGTTTTTTCTGCTAATCCATAAAATAATACTCCTATCGTTAAGGAGGACTCGCTTTAGCTTATGCTCACATAAAAATGCAATAACTTAAAGAAATGCAGCTAAAGTATGAGCCCAAAAAAAGGGGGAGGATGCATTCGCGTACACGTTCACACTCTTAGGACCGTCATCAGAGCTTAACTGCCAGCAATGAAAAAGTTTAATTAGAAGATTAAAAATACACAGCGTGAGTGTTATCATTTTTTATTCTGTCAATTGTGTTTCTCCAGTACTGAATGCTTCCAAAGTAGGCGCAGGAATTAGTGCTGATAATTAAAGCAAACGAGATTTCACCTTCAACAACAGAAAGATTCCATAATCGCAATTAGCAATCTGAACACCGAACACGTGTGCTGATCCGAATTAGACTCTTATCAACTGGAAACATGTCGTATAATAAACAGGCTTATATGATCAACACACCCGTCGTACGAGTCGCACGATCATACACACAGGCCGTAATAACAACCACATGTAAACCACTTCCTCTTTCATTTACATCTTTTTTTTTTATTATTCATTCATTGTAAAATAATGCTGAAGGAATCCAAAATATGCAATAATCTACTGTCGAAACATATTTCTAGTTATGATATATAAATCTTAATAACGGCTCTAATATGAGGTGCTGGTTGTTAATTGGTGATTCCTGAGGCTGGTAACTCTTAATGACTTTCTCCTCTGCATCAGAGGTAAGTTTTGGTTTTGCTTGCCTGGGAAGGTCTTCATGAGAGCCAGAAGAACATGGTGCTTGATGGGCGCCAGTCTAATTTGAAAATGCACTTGACAATACTGTTCTTGCAAGAACTAATCAAGAATAGCTAACCTTCATGACAAAAATAACTGATTGTCGTTTTCACTTAATTAACTAATGCCAAATGTGTTATTTCATAGAAACATATAATAATAGAAAAATTCAGTGTTGTCCTATATATTGTGTGTTGTGTGTGGGTGTATATAAATTTAATACAGATAATAGATTTTAAATTCTTCTTATTAAATGAAATGGAAAAGCAAGCCGTACAGAAATACTTGAGCTAGTAATAACAATGTAGTTTACTTTCCGCACTCATTCAGGTGTGTTCTGAACTTTGGCACTAATTGCTGTTATCTTTACTATTTTGGTAATAAAACTACAGTGAAATCATCATGACTACATGCACGCATATATACGTAACAACATATATACACACGCACACAAAAAACACAAGTACAAACTTAGTCACTATCATTTGTCATAAAAAGGTTAAAGGGAGAATCCTTTCCAACAGAAATCATGTCAGTGTGTGTGCACTTTGGCCGAGCTTGTTCCAATTCAAACAAAAAGCCAAGTGCTGCTGAATTCCAGAGTCACTTCACTCTGAGCACTCGTTCTGATGACGAGACACGGGTCAGGAGGAGCTAATAAACGCAGCAAACCGGCCGATTCACTAAAAGAGAAGAAAAGCCACACACATGGCTTGTCCATCAAACGAGGCTATAAACTTGTCACCTCCCTGCCCGTCTTTTCTCGGTCCTGCTGTGTTTTTTTTCACCCTCTTTTTTTTGACGGAGATAAATGCAAGGCCTCAGGGCTCTATTGTTTGGACATCTAACCAGGAACTATGGCCGCTCTCATTGCCCCAGTATTAGCAGCAATTATGCACCCTATTCAGGCAGGCTTTGTGCGTCTCCCTCCCCGGCATCCACCCTCGGCCCCTCCACAGCGGGCACATCGGCCACTGGCTTTCCCGCTTTTCTCAGCCTCCCTGCCCCCTCCACCCCAATGCTGCACGGACTAACCACCTCAAACAGCTCTGTCTAAAATGATACACTACTACAGCTTGAGATATTATGAAATATTACAGAATTGGTCGTATATTATGTTATCAAACAGCATCTTGTAAGGCAGTACATCTATATATAATTTGATTTATCGATTCACACACACACACACACACACATACACAACAAAGAAATGATGATTTAAGGAATTATATAAATTACAAATTAAATATAATTCCTTAAATCATCATTTCTTTGTTGTTGAATCAAAGACACCCACATTCCAACACAATCTAAATAACATTTTAAAAACATCAATTCCCTTCCCTTCCCAATATTATTTCTATAATTCATTTTCTATTCTACAGAAAGTTTTCTGCATTTATGTTTTTTGTAACATATTATTTTGTATACTGTTGCTGCTGCAAAGTTTTAACACAAAACAAATTTGCACATAATGATCAAAATCAGCAGGAGCGCTGTGTGTGAACTGCATAGGATACATGCAGATGTGAGGCAGACAGAGACAGAGAGAAAGTGAGAGAGAATAATATGATTTCCATGTTTTGGGAGCCCTGCGCAGTGTGGGCCAGCAGGAGGACTATATTTACCAGATGACAAAAGTTGCATTCCAGATGTACAGTGCAATCTTTGTGCTGAACTTTATGGAAATGACTGGTGGACAAGAGGGGGGCTGGGTCAGCGACACACAGCTGCTAAGGCAATGCTGCTACGTGAAACCTCAAATTTACAACGGCTACAGCTTCACGTTTATCAGGCGTCACGCTCGCTCACTTATTTACAAACACACACTTTAAAAAAAGAATTATCTGAATATTATTGACAACTGTGGTTTTATTTTCTTTGTTCTTTTTTTGTTTTTTAGAATATTCCAAATGATTTTTTTTTTTTATGTATATCTGAAAATGATATAATTACAGGATGGCATAATGTCCGTAATAAAGCTCAGCAGAGTGTAGATCAGACTATAAACATGAACACATAAAACACGTGGATTTCACAAAACTAAAAAAAACTTTAACACAAACACTTCCACACCACATTTTATACAAGAAAAAAATGCAGCCAACTAAAAATCACCAAACAATAACTAAACCTATCAAGAACACACACTCATACACATGCTCACACACACACAAAAAAAACTCAATAAATATTTACAGGACTAATCTTTTCCATTCATTCACAGGCGCTAACAAAACCTTACTGTACTCTCTCTCTCTCTCTCTCTCTCTCGCGCTCTCTCCCCTACATCTGCGATTCATTGACTTTACAATTTACCACATGTCGAGATGGGAGAGGTCGAGACTCCATCTGAATCACGGCACAAATATGCGAGTGATTTATTGTTTTAAAAAACGTGGGCCGATTTAGTGCAACTCCACTTTTCCTGCGCATTACTCCTATTGGCAGACCATGAACAATTACAGTTTGGACTAATTAAGGCCTGAGAATGTGCTGTGTGCCACTAATGTCTCACAGGCCCCAATTTCAGCTTAATGCTGCCAAACTTTGCTCCCCGACTTAACTCGCTAAAATCCAAAACAGATTGCACTTTTTTTTTCTCTTCGGTTTTCTTTTTTGTGCGTGGCTGTTTATCAAGCTTGAGCAAAATAGCACATCGTTTCTGTCTTGCGTGGGTCGAGGAGACCGGGAGGAGGAGAAGAAAAGAGAAAAAGGACAGGGGGAGACAAGAACAGAGAGACTTTGCTTCTACCATTCTTTATAAACAAAAGTGATTTGCAAAACAAAAGGATGGCAACCTTCTAAATAAACTGAGAGTGTGTTTTGCGGAGAGCAGCACAAAACCCGGCCGCGTCGCTCGCTGAACCCCCCGCGGACAGCAATTAGGAGCCATCAACATGTAAAGCCAATTTGATAAGGTAGGAGTCTATCCGCCCCAAATCCGCATTAAACTATCTTTTGCCCTTCACACGACAAGCTATTCAATGTGGAAGCACAACACACTTAATCCTTGAGATACGGCATTGTGGGCTAGGTACTAATAAAATGGTTAGAGAGATAGTGTCAGGGTTTATTAAAATTTGTTCACTGCCACACAAAGGACTCACATTTTTTTTTGCTCTAATAAATTCCTTAAAAATAACTCAGATAGAAATTATTATGAATTATAATATGTAATAGTAATATGTTTATTATTATTAGTATTATTATTATTATTATTTAAAATGACAGCAAACTATTACATCAAATAGAAACAAAGGGGTGAAAATGGAAAAAGAAATAAAGGGCAGATTGTGAAATCAATCCCCATGTCAGGATTACTGTGGAATTTCAGAGACCATCTTTTTCTTTACTCATAAACGGAGCAGAGGACACGGGCTGTTGCAGGTTTTCCCCTTATTTTATGCCTGGCTCTTATTTATTTAAAAAAAATTTTAAACTGCACATAATTATACATTGAAACCTGAAACTCTTGCCAAAGGTCTACAGGCCTAAGGAATTATGGGGCCAGGGGTGGCGTCAAATATCTTAACATTCATAAGTCGCAGAGGCAGTAAATAAACCCAGAGGATTTACAGGCATAAAGCCCTTGGTCTACACACTGCCTCGAGTCGGCCTCTGCCTGCCTCTTCTCGCAGACCCGCTGAGGTGAAATGTTCCCCTACAGCAGCCCGCATAACCAGCGCCTTTAAAACCACAACACACACACACACACAAGCAGGCCGCAGCCGTACATATGCATACCTCTGACCTGCTCCAGCCGCGAGGGCTGACAGGCTACTCGGGCAGATCAGTGCTGAGAGTGAGGGAGCGCTCGCGCTGGCAGTGTAGCGTCATGTCAAATTTCTAAACGCCACCTAATCATCATAGAGATTTTGAGGCCAGGGTTGTTGGAAAAACAAACTTCCCGTTATTATGGCCCTCCGAGGTCAGACTAATTCAAGCCCGCTCCCGCCCCTTTCTGCACACACTCAAACACGAGCCCGGGAACAGGCGTTACATCACTATTGCACGAGTCTGTCGAGGAAGAATCAGCTGACACAAGCAAAGCGTCCGAATATTCTAAAGATTGTCACATTTCAAATATAAACTTCAAGCCCGCAGCCTTCCACACAGCTGACTCTCGCTAACACATTACATCATGCTTCGGAGCTGTAAATTTGCCTTAACCTAAAACAGAGGTCCAAGAAATAGGCTGATTTGAACTATTTTAATTCAAACAATGCTGCATTTAATACTGCTGAATGTGTGTAAAAACACAGAGGTGAACTGCAGCGATGTCGGGCACGATGAGAAGCTCAGTACTGGCCACTCAGATGAACGCTCTGTAATAAAGGATTAACGGCATCAGAGCCAGTTAGCAGGGTTCAGCTCTGTGTGTTTGTTAAACAAAAAGACAGCTAATCGATGCTCAGGTGAATTATTTATACTAGACTTAAGTAATGTGTTACTGTGAATACAACGGCTTTCAACTTCAAAGTGGTGCGGGTAGGATGCCCAGGCAACACACAGGTAGCGCAGCTCACAGAGCGAAGGAGAAAGAGGAAAACAGAGCGAGAGGGATGGATGTCAAACTGATGCACTAATAATTGTGGACAGGCTACAGTCACTATGATATATAATACCATTATATTACACCAAACACTATAAGCTAAAAAAAAAAAAAAAAAACTCACAAGATACTGTATACTGTATATTTAAACAAGGACACGCCGCAATATATCTATTACAATCTAAAGGAAATAAAAGAATATATTGTATAAAGGAAACAATGAATAATCACTGATGTTACAGGATCTTCAGGACACAATCATCCTCGTCTTTATCAGCATCTCTCTCTACCTGCACTACACACACACACACACACACACATACCCACTGCTTCTATACACGCAAAAGAGACACAGCAAACAAGCACTCACACACTGGGCACCTACATCATTTGAAGCAATATCCATTTTTATAAGTGCCCATAAACTTATTTAGAATTGGATGCATGTGCGTGTGTGTGTTTCATTATAAACGAAAGTGCATGTCCCCTGTCACGAGTCTGGTATTACACTCCCGACGAGTTGTGCGAGTACAAGAATGGTGGAAAGAAGACACCGTGGTATGAAAAAAAAATTCAACAAAGATGTAGCTTTTGTGAAGCATGGTGGCAGTGCCTATGCACTCACACTTATTCACACCCTGACACACTGAGAAAAGAAGCATGCTGGTCCTCATTAAAATATTAAGCACACAGTGTTTAAAACAGCAGATACACATCACGGTTTTTACCTGTTCATTTATTTTAGATAAATCTATTTATTTTAAATGCAATTTCAAATGTTTTATTTAACTAACATTAATGAATACGAGAAATAAATAGAAATAGAAATTATTTTGATTAGTGTGACAATTTAGTTTTTTCTTTTTTAGGTTTTGTGTGAACCATATAACATTTTTTTTAATGATAATAATAAATACTAACTGTGAATAAACTCAGCTCTGGGAAAAAGACATTAAGATCTTTTGGGGTGAGGAATTATACTGGGACAATTTGCAGAATTACATAATTATGATCAAAATTTAAAATAGGTAGTACTGGTAGTAATAATAATAATAATAATAATAGCTTTACACATGCTATGTGAATAGTTAAAATATTGAATTTAATTATTTTATCACAATCATTTCTTGTAAAATGCTGTCAATATAGGCATTAATATTTTATGTGCTGTGCATATTTTATTCAAATGTTTCCTTACTTCAAATGGTTTCATTAATTGCCTCTATTTCCCCTGGCTCATGTTTAGAATGTTTAGAATGTGCATACATTATGACTTCACATCTTCCACTGCTCGCCACATGTGCATTAAATAATAATAATAATAATAATAATAATAATAATAGTAATAATTGATATTTTAATATAATCCATATTATTATTGTTGTTATTATTAGTCACTGCATGCAGTAATATTAGAGTAGACTGTAGGATGTGGCCTCATGCTGCACGTGGCTGAAGAAACTAAATTCATTTCCGAATTAAAAGCTCAGACACACAGCAGCGGTGAAATAATTACACCCGACTCACACACACACACACCTTTCTTGTCTATTATAGTTACTTGAACAGTCGGCTCGTATGTGGTGTTTCGAGTATGAGTGTGTGAGAGTGTGTGTAGAGCTGTAGTGCTGTAGCGCGTTAGCTTTAGCCTGAACCCTGAGCAGAGCCGCTGTACAGGAGCCGGATCACAGCGGGGACAAACTTCTGCGTGTAGCTTTCTGCCCTGAGCAGGACAGCTTTTGTTCTCACTTTACGTGTGATTTACTCGTGTATGTGTATGTGTGTGGGTGTGTGTGGGGTAAAGTGGAAGTCAAAACAGAAAAAGGAAAAAAAAAAAAAACACAAATATAAGAAATAAATAGCAAGCCAAAAGAAAAAAGGGGGGGCACTTACTGTGCGCGCGGTCGGAGAGAGGGATCCGTTGGAGAGGTAGGGGCTGGTCAGGTCGGGGATCATGATAAACGGGTAGCCCGGGTACGGGGGGCTCTTGAACAGCCCTCCATCTTGCCTTTTCGCAGCTAACATGGCGGGGGGAAAAGAAGAAAACTTTCTTAGGGAGCGTCAGGGGGAAAATATAAACCATTTAACCGTGTTATAAGCAAGGAGGGTATGCTTGTGTTGGTATTGTTTGAAGGAAAAGAAAGGGGAAAAAACAAGCTAAATCACAGGCTCATTTAGAGAAAAGAGCGACTCACCCTCCTCTAAACTTTCTCTTGTTTTGTCTCTGAAAGTTTCGGCTCTAGGCGGAGGCCGTCTTTCCGCCTTCTCATGCAGCAGCGACACGGCGAGCGGTGAACACAGCACAATGGCAACACGGTTAGCTTTAGTGTTTATCACCGCGGCGGTACACACACACACATACACACACTCACACGGGGGAAAAAGTTTCGCGCTTTGCACAAAAGTGTTAAGTAAACTAACGGACAACTGATCCGCGGTGTTTTGTCACTTACCTCTGAATCCGAAGAGCTGTTTTGATTCGTTTCTGACTCGTTTACGAGCGAAGATTTGACATCTGCTAAATCCCTTTCTGCAGAGGAGTTCTCTGAAATTTTCTCCTCCTGTTCTCCTTCGTCTTTGAACGAAATCATTTCATCGTTCGCACCCAGATCGTCCCCTCCACCGCCGTTCAGCTGCGGCATTTTCTCCCGAGCAGGGTTGGGGGGCCAAAACACAAAGTTTTCAACCCTTGATCTCTGGGATCCCGGATCCGAGTTCGAGTTTAAGGTCTGCCCTGGTGTTTCCCAAGGACTGGCGATTAGTACCAAACTAAAAAAAGGGGGAATCTTGGCAGAAAAAGAAGCCGTAGACGGAGCCGAGGCGCTCGGATTGAGGGAGTTGAAGTTGGTCGGAGTGGTTTTCAGTTCAAAGGCGGCGCTGATTGACAGCTAGAGAGGGATGGAAATAGAGAGAGTCTGGATTCGGGATTATTGACAGGGAGAAACACACAAGAAACTAATGAGATTCAAACAGGGAGGGACTTGAAGTGACGTTTTCATAAATAGAGAGGGGCAGGAAAGTAAGGAGGGGGGAAGAGAGGCTGGAGGAAAGCGGCAGACCAACACAGCGGCTTGAAAAGAGAGGAAGGAAAAGCGAGCTTTGGTGGAGGAGAGCGAAAAGAGAGAGAGAGAGAGAGAGCGGCCCTGCTTTACTGCTGGAATGACGAGGAGCCGGAAGAGCCGCAGATACGCGGAAACTGTGTGTGTGTGCGCGCGCGCGCCTGCGTGTGTGGGGTGTGTGTGTGTGCTGCTTCCTTGTTTTTTTCCCCTCTCTCTCTTTTTATTCTGTACCTTAAAAGATACAGTGATTCCACTATATATATATTTATTTATTTATTTATTTTTTTACATTATATATATAATGAAAAAAAAAACCTAGACATTTATACTATACAGCAGTTTGTAATAAAATAATAAACTATTTCAATCAAGACTATTTCTGTATTGTAATAAAACATTATTATTATTATTATTATTATTATTATTATTAATAATAATAATAATAATAATATTATGTGAGCTTCAAAACTATTTCAATCAAGACTATTTCTGTATTGTATTTATTATTAACATTATTATTAATGTGGGCTAAAAGTGTAATGGTGAGATAGCATTACATTGTGGGCCTGCAGTGTGATCTCTTGGGGTTTTGCAGCTGTAGGATGCACACATACACACACGTACACACACACACTTGGCTAAAGGATGGTGACCTCCACCCATTAAGAAATAATACGCTATGCGTTGCCTGGCTTTCCTCCTCAAACAAACAAATCAATTAGTCAATAAATAGTAGATAAAAGCTAGGGTTGACTCGTTACATTTGTTTGACTTGCATTATTTTCTATATTTTTATTAAGCTTAAAAATGGTTTGGATTATATGAAATATATCAGTAACATTATTTTTTAAAAATCATTTACCAATTACAACTGATGATGACTATTTATTAACTCATTTATAAATCATCTCTTAAATGAATTCATGACACACCATGCCCTTTTCTCCTAACTCACTGACCAATTGTCTTTTCCGAATTCAATGCACCCAAAATAATTTATGCTTTCACAGCGTTCATCCTTATTCATAGACTCAGCCAGTTCCTGTTGATAGAAGCTCTGCCCAATATGCTCAGAAACAAACATTCAAGTCAGGCACATAGGCAAAGGTCAAACACACATCAGAGGGCATAAAAATGTGTTTGAATGTGAAAGTGATTTGGAGCAGTTTATCATTCTGGTTTCTAGGCTTTTTAATATTTCCTGAAGCAATGAAATCTACAGACATAATGCATGTAACCGTTAGTTGACAGCGGTATCTGTTAAATTTTGCTATAAATGCAATATCCAGCATTTATAGCAAAGTGTTTCAGATTGCAAAGCATATAAAACTTGTAAAGGCAATGCTATTTATGTATGTTGGATTATGCAAGATTATTTATAATAATAATAATAATAATAATAATGTTTAGCAGTATTTCATTTGTCAGAAAAAATAACAGAAGATTATACTAAGCATGCTCAAATTTTGCACATCTAATTTTATGGTTCTGTGTACACCATAAATGTGTTTTGAGTCTTTAAAATTAACATTTTAAATGGTTAGAAACCTATGGCTTTTTTATAGGTTAAATCTCAGTTGAATTTTATTGCCGTTCCTTTTCCTTTATCTTAGATTTGTCTAGGAGCACTTGAAATTCAATTCTAAAATTAATTTTTGTTTTATCCGCAGACAATAATAAATGTAATTTTGCCTTTTCATACTTTTCACTCAGGGGTGGGGTGGGGATTGGGGGGGCTTTAATGGGTGATACCTCCTGAGATCCATGTTTCTGGTCTCTAGCAGAAAAAATCAGGCTTGTGTGTAAACAGTTAATTACCCACAATGCCTGCGTGTTCCCATACGGCCTGAAATGGCTCTGTTCTTAATTAGCATATTATGGGCTCTGTTGGGCTCTAATGGTCTTCCTGCTTGTTTTCATGGTAACAATATGTGCATTTTAGAAGGCTGTTTAATAGTAACAACAGCTTGATTTATGCCAGATTCCCTCTAAGCTGGACAAATAAAACAGCATAAACTTTTCTGGTTTTAACAAGTGGAACTTGGCATTTAACCTTTTCGAGTGTAATCAATTGTAAATTTCCCCATTGTGAAAGAGACTCTGGTAACCATTTTAGCATTTTTTCCAAAAGAGTTCAGTTAAATTATATCCGGTGAGTAATGACTTGAATATCCACAATTATGCAGTCCTAATAGCTTGTTGCATTTTGTGTCTATAAGACAATAATAGAGGAAATAATAATAGATTTATATGGTTATGCAAAAATCTCTTTAATGATGTGTTTTTAAAGCAAATGCGAAAGAAGGAAGATAATTTCATTACACAAACTTGCCATGCTTTGCAGTAAATATTGATAAAATGTAAAAAAAATAAAATAAATAAAAAACATTATTTAATTTGTAGTCTATTATGCAGTGTATCTATAAATCTGAGATGCTTTTAGAATCTCTATCAGACTATTGATCAGAGCAGGTGAATAGCCACAGACCGAAGGTCACATCAAATTTCGCACAACGTTGCATCATGTTTAAAATAAAACATACGGTTATGTTTGAGGGCATGCCACCTCTCCAGACGTTAAGTCCAGCCAAGCCTGTGTGTCTCACCCCTACTGTGTCTCGAATAGTGCATAGTGGGAAATATATGAGGCAGAGCAATATCTGCGTGCCTTTCCCAAAACAAACAGTTTGCTTTTTCATACATGGATGTGATGGTCATTAATCAGAGGCTTGACCAGCAGCAGAGCAAATATGCAGCCATCTGATTGTGTGCACCTTTACAGTACATGTGTGAGTGTGTGTGTGTGTGTGTTAGAGAGAGAGAGAGAGAGAGAGAGCGAGTCAGTATACATGGCCCATACTGTCTGTGGTCATATGTTATACAGCAGCCAAGTCACACAATCTGAAAAACTGCCACCGCATCAAGTCTACATTACACAGAGGACAGAGAATGAACTTGTGACCTCAGGGTGGTCGCATAGATACATCACCAGATCGTCTCTCTTTGATGAGTATATGTGCTTATACATTTTACATGTTATTATATTATAACTTCATATATTTGTCATATCTGTATTAGTGTGTGCTGGATCTAATTATTATAATTATCACTAAAGAACTGAATAATTGACTATTAATATATTTTTTTTTTACTATTTATTTGTTGATTCATCCAGTCTTTGTGTCCTCCTTGTAACCCGCCATGCTTCCCACCTCGAATAGTAAACAACGGCATGTCAGAAGCGCTGGACAGGACACATGTGGAAAAGACATTGCAGTTCTGACCCCACTTTGTGCTGGTGACTAAAAGAAGTGCCTTTTTTAGTAACGACCCTGTGTTTTGGACGAGCCCCGTGCTGTTGTAGGGCCCGCAGCCGATTGTCCCTGGAGAGGCAGAGCACCTCATCTGTGGAGCTTCTTCCTAAAGCAGACACAAGAACAGCAGGGCCTTTTTTTCTCTACAGAGAAAGAGCAGGAAGAACAGTTCAACAACAGCCATAAAAATGTCTCACAATCAACGCAGACCAGTGTGGGTGGTGTGTGAATTGGTGAGGGAGTGTGTAAAGGAGGGGAAAAGACACACAAGGTGAGAGGGAAGAAGCAGACAGAGATCTGTTCACTGCCCTTCATAGGATATTAATGTGTTTGCTTTTCATTTCCTTTATTTCTTCATTAACAAATGTTTTAGGTGATCTTTACTTAAACTGATAATTCTTTAAAAAGCAGCACATGATCTATAAAACTAATCTTGTTAAAACATAAGTAGTATCCAATTTAGGATGAACTAAAATAATTCTAGAGCTCTGAATTCCCGAACAGTGCTATTTCAGATAGACCTAAACCTAAAGAACAGTGGTCCCAAGTCTCAAATCATATCATCATCAGCGGCTTGTTTTGGGATAAAGACCTGCGATGGTTTACAGACCAGGGGCCTAATTAAGAAATTAATGCAGTAAAATCAATCTGCCCCACATTTGGCTCCATTTCAGCTGCGAAAGCTTCGAGCGAAGCCTAATCAATGCTTATCACAAGGAGGATCGATAGCTGCTTCTCTTTTGTTAAAAAAAAAATTCTAGCTGCAGGTTTTTAAAAACACTTCAGTACACTAACAAGCACAAGTGAATTATCTTTCTAAATAAAATGGAAGAGTTTTTTTTTTATTATGATTATTATTCTGTTGTTATATTAGTATATCACTTGAGTGCATACTGATGATATTTTATGCCTTGTTGAAACTCTGACATTCAGTTTATGTCCATTTAACAAAAACAAAAAAAACATTCATCTAAATCAAAAAAACTATTTTTTAAAATACTATATTGAGGGCAGAGTCTAAAGATAAGAACCTGTTAGAGAGGAATTGAAAGAGTGAGCTCATACAAAATCAGTATCACTTAAGGTTTTTTTCAAACCACTTATCAATATAAAATGTTAAAACTGCACTGTTTTTTTAGCCTTGAGATCTTTTTCAGCACAAAACAAACAAGCTCATAATATTTCCAGAAAGCAATTCATGACCTGAACAAAAGGGCACTAAAGGGAACGTAGTTGACCTTTAAACTGTGGCAAATATAAGGCTGTATGACATTAACACTCCGAAACCATTTAAGAAATAAACTCAGGAAAGCCAAAGAGAGGTCAGAGTGCTCTTCACAGGCGTAGTAAAAGTAAAAAAAAAAGTTATTTTCGGTCATGTTAACAGGCAGAGTGAAACTGGTTTTCCAGTTGGATCATGTTCTGGTTGTGTTCATTAACCATCTCCAAAAAAGCATCATACGCACAGAGATCAGATCACAGTATATTTTATCAATATTAATAAGCAAAGGAAAAGTCCGCGTGTAATTAAGAGAGTCCCTTGGCTTTGATTTAGACCATTACTAACGCCTCTGCATCTTTAGATTAAAAACCGACCTCTTTTATTTAATAATATTAAATCCCGACATGTATCTTCTAAAAGCTTTTAATAAGACAAAGATAAGATTTGCATCCCCATACAAGTGTCTTTTTCAATTGATTATGAAGCCGCCATTGATGTGTGAGAAATTGATGTTTTCCTCTGTTCTTAAGGGGCTCTAATAGAAGGGGTGGGATTCGAGGAGGAGACTTTGCCACTTTGATCTTCAATCAGGAATAAAATTCCCACTTCTTTGTCAGACTATATTTGGTAAATAACAGTGACAATCCGTGTGCTTTAATAACATGAAATAAAGAGCGATGGAGTGAGGGGAAGCAAAGGTGTGTATGTGTGAGAGACGGAGAGAGACGAGAGAGAGGAAATGACAGAGAGAAAGAGAGAGAGAGAGAGATAAATAGAAAGCTGGTTCACTGATGTGTCATTTTGTAGCCTAATACTGTAAAGCGGGAAA
>JAQQZT010000006.1:13500137-13514180 GCA_030068275.1 Clarias platycephalus | reverse complement strand
CAGTTCGTCACAACATCAACCAGTGCAATGTGCATGAAAGGCGCAAGCCAAACATCAAAAACACCCAGAGCTCAAAAGACCCAAAAAGACCCAGAAACGCCGCCGACATCTCTAGACCCAAGCTCATCTGAGATGGACAGATGCAAAGTGAAAAAGTGTGCTGTGGCCTGATCAGTCCACATTTCAAATTGTTTTTGGAAATCATGGACCTTGTTTCCTCCTGTCTAAAGAGGAAAAGGACCATCCAGATTGTTATCAGCGCAAAGTTCAAAAGCCAGCATCTGTAATGGTATGGGGGTGTGTTAATGCCCATGGCATGAGTAACGCACTTGCACATCTATGAAATCATCATTTATGCTGAAAGGTACACACAGGTTTTGGAACAAAATATGCTGTCATTCAAGCAACGTCTTGTCTACTTATTTCAGAAAGACAACGCCAAGCCACATTCTGCATGTGTTACAACAGAATGGCTTTATAGTAAAAGAGTGCGCGTACATTCGCGTGGCCTAGACGTGTCTCCCACTGAAAATGTGTGCCGCATTATAAAGCGCAAAATAAAGCGACAACGCAAACCACGGACTGTTGAGCAACTGAAGTCATACATAAAGCAAGAATGGGAAAGAATTCCATCTACAAAGCTTCAATAATTCATTTCCTCAGTTCCCAAACGCAAATTGAGTGTTGTTAAAAAGAAAGGTGATGTAACACAGTGGTGAAAATACCCCTGTCCCAGCTCTTTTGGAACATGTTGCAGACATCAAATGAGTGAATATTTGTAAGAGACAATCAAGTTTATCAGTTTAAACATTGCAAATCTTGTCTTTGTGGTGTTTTCAATTGAATATGAGTCAACAAGGATTTGCAGGTCACTGTATTCTGTTTTGAATTATGTTTTACACAACGTCCCAATTTCATTGGAATTGGGGTTTGTAATATTATAAATAAATAAAGAAAGAAAGATAAGGTTTCTGGACTTTTGGTGTCCTGTTTGATCACCTCTAAACAATCCAGTTCTCAAAAAGACTCAAAAAGCCTAAACACTCCGCTCCATATCCAAGGCTATGTAGGTTACTAACTACAGGTTAGTTTTCATCATATAAATATTTTTAGTTATTAGTGTTAGTAATGCTCTATTCCACCACTGTTCTATTGTTTTCACAGCCATTGAGAGGCAGATACAAATAATACAAATATAGTACACAAATGCACATATAAGCACAAGCTTTAAAGCTGAATTTGCATATAAAATAATTAAGTGGCTTTAGCCATAAATCCCTCATTTCCTGTCTTCATCTCTCCCACCTTTCAGAAACGACAAACTCGGTCTACAGTGGAGATTTAGAGTTAAAGTGGGTGTGACACGTGTGTGTGTGTGTGTAAGGAAGTGAAGACAAACGGGCGAGACCCCGGGGTTGGTCTGTGGTGAGGACTCCTGTCCCAGTCACTCCTGATAAATGACAGAATTATCCCACGTGCTGACATGTGGAGAGAGCAGGGCCACTGTCCATTGCACCAAACAGGAGATGAATAACCTACACCATCACCATTCATCACTGCCAAGCAGCAGCACCCTGCTCTCTGAGACACACACACATTAATTTGTACCAGAAAAGCACTGAACACCCTCATTCTGTTGTTAAAAGATACATAAACCTTTTCAGCAGATCTCCTCTAACACACATATTCCATCATGGACATTAGATCACAGTCAATCACCTAGATCACCTGTTTAATTTCAGGTTTGATTGCTGAAATACTCATGACCAAAATTAGCATGAAACAAAGTTTTGTATTCATCTCCTTTCCCCCTTACCTTAACAACATAAAAAAAATATTTTGTGTGTCTTATTAGATAAGGTAAGCTGAATACATCTTTAAAAGAATGCTGAAATTGCATGGTCTAAAGCCAGCTTTACCGTAACTTTCGTTTAATTGCTTTCTTCCATCTCAGACCCAAGTATAATCTTCCTGTCCATTAAACTTCAAATTTGGTGGCGGGCGGGCGGGCGGGCGGGGTGGGGGTGGGGGCATCATATGACACCTGGTCCTGGGAGCTCTAAGTTTTCACATGTTACACACACATTCGAGATCACCTGAAGCAAACCACTGTCTACAGGCTTAAACGGGACCAGTGATGAGTTTTTGGGATTATACCCAGGTCGGCAGACAGGTTTCATGTTTAAAAACGTTTGATGCATACTGTATGACATCAGGTCAAAAAAGTATGATAAGGCTGAAGTAAAAAGGGACGGCAGGGGTAAGTATACACAAAGTTGCATATTCTGATATTTTGTTAGATTGCCTTTGTTAACCTGACACCTTTGATTACAGCATGCAATGTGGTCGCCAGTTCAAGTGTGAGTACGATTCCTCATACTTCCAGAACCGCTCTCTCATAATTTGAGTCTGATGTGATAACCTGGTTATTCAGCACATTCAGGTCATCAGTTGACTTCATTTTATTGTCAGTTGGTCTGGTTGCTGAGCCAAGACCAGACCAACTGAAACAACTCTAGATCATAACACTGCTTCCAGAGACTTGTACAGTGGCCACTATGCACGACGGATGTGTTGCTGCAGAACCTTCTTACTCAACCCATTGCTCTGGAAAAGGGTCGATCTGGACTTATCAAACTAAATTTTTTATGACCCCTATCAAAGTGAAGCCTTTTTTTGGATTACTCTCACTAACAAGTGATTTTCTTATGGTCACACAGCTGTTTAGTCCCAATGCTGTGAGCTCTCATCACACTGTGTGTGTGTTGGAAATGGAAATGGAAATGCTCTTACTTTCACAATCAAACAGCTGTGGTTTTCTACTGCAATTTTATTTTTTTTTATGTGATGCAACTTCTCTAAGTGTTCAAGTGATCTCTGATCACGTCTATTTTTCTGACCACTTTTGTAAGTGAAGTTGACAGTTCAGCACTATCCTTCCAGGTATTCATAATTTGTTGGGCAGTTCTTTACCCAATTCCACTCATTTCAGTGGTCTCCTTATTTGTTGTCTCAGCTTAATGCAGGCCAATAATTTGTCCCTTCTAAAATGTGATTTTTTTTTTTGGACCGGCAGCGTACAGTATATACAGCATTAGTTCTTGGAGAGCTGCAGTGTAAAGGCCTGTTCGGATTGGCTGACCGGCCTGCATAATTCTGAGCATATCATATTGGGGGACATTAGTCAGAGCTTGTTTAGCATGGCGAGGTCTCCCTCATGTCTCTTCAAGTAGTCTGCATTATTTACAATGATTATTTACACATGCACAGATGGACTCGCATGCACACTCGCACATCCAGACGCGAGTCCAGAGCTAGAGAATTATATTTCGCCACATGAGGAAGACCGATTGGGGATGCGGCTATTGCTTAACACGTGTGGCTATTTCTATCTAAAAACACTACACCCTTGTTTGGGTGGTACTGGAGCAAATGAGAACATGAATACACGAGACACGTCTTTAAATTTATATTGTGGTCATGCAAATCTACAATGACAACTGATTTATTTGCCTTAAAACATTCCTTACAGCAAATATGCTGCTCGTGCAGCCATGAGGATATGGGTAGTGGCTCCTTTAAGGCTGGTCAGTGTTTTTGACTCTTAAACAAACCCTTACACAGGACCCTCAACAAAGATTTATTTTATGAGCATAATGCAACTATCCAAATATGAGGATCATTATTTAAATGTGTGCAATTTTATTTTGCTAAACCACAAAGCCGACATTATTTATAGACTACTTGTTAAGTTACTGAGGTTTGCATTAAACCCAGTCATTGAATCATTTCTCTTAGTCTAAGGTTCCTGCCTTCACGGCACCCAGTCACTGAATATCAGAATGACTGACAGCTTTAGTGAAGCACCTATGTATTTAAGAAAGGCCAGATGTAGGTGCTCTACCTGTTATGACCCCTCTGTCAGAAGCCTTTAAGCTGTCCACTAAGAACTGGAGACCACAGACTGCTCCATGCTTGGGCCCTCAGTACAAGCTGAATAGGGGCAGTGGTGAGTGCAGTGATGTGATAAGTGTGAGAAGGCAAGAGAGAGACAGAAGGCCATGCTGTCTGGGATTTGATGGAGGCTCTGTCCTATGCTGAGCCAGGCCCAAAAAGAACAGAGCAGAACAGCAGCCATCAAACTGCATCCATCTTTTCACTCTGACACATGACAGAGTGTTGGGGGAGAGCTGATCGTGCTGTCACAGCTCACAGCTCAGGGTGAGCCTACACACACACACACACACACACACGCAAACACTTGCTCTGAGCATGAAGTACACTACATGTCCTACATGGAGCCAAGCACGGCAAACCGCAATGGCAGACAAGAGTCCCGATCTTGCCAAAATAACTCTTTCCAAAAGCAGAAGCCAAAATTACACTCAGTCAATGGGTTAAGAATATTGCCCTAAGCTCAAAAAGAGTTTGAGGGATAGAGCGAAGAAAGAAAGAAAGAAAGAAAGAAAGAAAGAGAGAGAAGCAGGAAAAGTCCGTTTATCAGGGGAGGAGGTGGAGGACAGGTTGCTCGGAGACAGACAAAAATAATGAGGACTTTTCTGTCAGGAAAAATTTACAAAATCATACCCGTGTTATTAAAATTTAAAATCCCCCCCCCCATCTCTCTCGTGTTTTTTCCTCTCTCTCTCTCTCTCTCTCTCTCTCTCTCTCTCTCAGTTCTCCTTATTAGTGGCTCTAATGAGGACAGTGATACACCTCTACACTGGGGGAAGGGGGAGCTGTTCCCTTAAGCCAACACCATTCAACAATAACACTCCTGAGCCTACTGGGCACTCTCTCTCACTCGCTCTATTACACGCACACACACACACAGATAAGACCCATGAAATGTAAGTTTTTTTTTTTTCTTGACAAAGGCAATAAAACAAAATCCAATTGGCGTCTGACTGCTCTGAATTTTCCTCCAGCCAGGATTTCTGCAGAGAGAAGAAGAGAAGAAGGAGAGGGGAAGAAACAAAACAGTGGGAAAACAGTGAGAGAGAGACAGAGAGGGAGAGAGGGGAATGTCGGCACGATCAATGTGTTCACTAATGGTTTGACTGATGGACATCGTGCTCTGCGTGCGCTGTAAAAGTTGGGGGGTCGGAACTGAGCGTGTGATCACAAACTAACAAGGATAAATGTTTTATCAGGCTCTCTTTACTGCGCTCTACACACTGCCATGTGAAAGAAGCCTTTATAGGGCCTTAGCTGTCAATGCCTCATAAATACACACTCACTTAGCTTACGAGTTCTCTACACACCGCAAAAAGCAAGAAGAAAGATCTGCTTTGAATCCTGTTCACTCTTCATTCTCTGATGGATGTGCAGATAGTCTACCTGTTACTGCTACATATTTAAGCTAGAGTTCTCTGATGTGCAAGTCTAAGGGGCCAGACTAATGATTCCTAACGGAATGCATTTTAACCTACAAACTGTATAATTCTGTTAAGTCTAGAAAGCATGTGTTATTGTTTTTTTTGTTTTTTTAACGTTGTACACTTAAAATCTACAAATCAACTTGGAACCAATGTTCAGACAAAAATATAGTAATGAGGACATGTGGCCCTTGCGCACACACACACACGGATGCATGCGCACTTGCATTCCCACTGACACTGAGGAAAACAAATATACCAAGTTAGTGGACTGCATCCATAATTATACCTTGATGTGACCACTTTTACGTTTCAGACAAAAGCTTTAAAAAATAGCTTTTCTTTATAAGCACCAGCCAAAGGATCTCACAAGATCAAAACAAAAATTCATAACATCTCAGGCTCATTCAGAACTTACAATGGTCTAAAAACACACGCGCACATGTGCACACAGGCGCACACATACACAGTCTGCCAGGGGTAATGTTTAAAAAAGTTCCCTTTAATTGCATGTTATTTACTTAAAAGAGCTTGACACCATATAATTCCCAAAAGAGAAACGGTGCTTATGTTCTTCAGAGAGTACTTTAACACACACACACACACACACTCTTTCAAGAACTCTTACCATAGCCGTGTGTTTAAAGCGCTGCAGTGTATAACGGGCCAGTTAAACAGGGTTTATTAGTGTGATTATGGGGCAGCTGAGCTGGTCTTCCCACACTACCACAACACTCTTACCCTTACAATACGGCTAAGCGGCTCAGAGACTGAGAGATCTGTAATGCTTACCGAAGAGCTCCTGCTCTCCCCTCATATACCACCCCACACACACACTGTGTGCAACCGCAACAAACAATGTAAAAAAAATTTTAGCTCTGTGGAGGAAGACCCTCCTCCTACACACTCGCACACAAGATGTATTAATGGAAAAGCTGTAGAAGAAAGATAAGATCACATAAAAGGAGTAAAACAAGATAAACTAGGAAGTAATTGATGTCTTGAACACATGCAGCAGCTTATATGTCAGTGTGTTGACGAGTCTTGTGCGTGCAAATGTGTACACACACTCACAGGACCGAGATCGCTGCTCTACACACTCATGCATTTTTTATTATGCAGCTAACAATCTGAGTAGCAGGCCAGCCTGGGATTTAGATTCCTCCTGGAGAAAGGAGGTAAGGAGGAACAGGGGGTGGGGGGTGAAGTATGAAAGGAGAGATGTGGAGAAAGAAGGAGTGTGTGAAGATAGGGGGAGAAACACCTTGTTTGCAACACTTTTTCATGAACGCTCAGGAAGTTCTGCCTACGGCGCGTTCTGGCAGCTGTAGCAGGCTGTCCCGGAGCGTTGTCCGAGTGGCATCCTGAGTTTTCTCTCATTTTTTAGTATCTACACATCATTCCTTTCACTGGATGCTTGCCAGCACACTAGCACTCCTTTTCACGCTCTTTCTACTTTTGCCAGTCTCCTTCACTTGCTATTTCCTTTCTGTGTATGCCAGCCTCTTGATTTCCCTCTTACTCGTTCTCCAGTCCCCCTCCCTTGCTCTTATTTTTTGCCCTTCCATATCCTACTTTCCTCCCACTCTATCACTCCTTCTTGCTCTCTTATTCTGAGAGGGAGGGTGTTGATGTTAAAAGCAGGAAGGGATCCAATATGCACCTGAGAAAAAGCTCTCTCACACACACTGCAAAAATGGGAAGGCCTGTGCCTCTGTGCAGCCAATAAAAGGCCAGTAAACATCTTCCGGAGTGCATGTGATGGCTGATGGCAATAGTCCAGGTTATGTGCCGAAGCAGCAGTCAACATAGGTGTGCTAATCCTTCTGTGCCTGCACCCTGTAATGGAAACTTCAGAACAAACAAATCAGCCTCGCTAAACAGCGAGAACAGTTGGGGCAGAGATAAATGCTCTACAGCTAGTACTGTATGTTTTTTTTTTGCTAAAATTGTCAATGAGTTCAATCAAATAAGTTTTTTTTTTTTGAATGAAAACTAATTTACAGGAACCTATATGAAGGATCGTACACATATTATGCCTAATAATAATAATAATAATAATAATAAAAAAAAAAATAAATGTTTGCATTTAATTAACAGACAAAAACAAAACTATTTCATTAGGATTTCTAACACTGCAATTTTTTTCAGGACAGGTGTCTCAGTAACAAGACGGACAGAAATATTTGTCTTATTTTATATCTTTGTCTAAGTTTATTATTAGTAAGGGAACTAACTCTTTTGAACTGCTGTAACGTGCATGATACGAGTTATTTTAATAATGGTCCCCCCTTATCTGTAACTATAAATGGCTAAATAACTGTAATGTGCTCTTCTATGTGGTATTAGAGGAATAAGAATAATAAGACAAAAACAAATCAGGAAGTGCTGTTATAGGAAAGCATGTTAATGGCCCAAAGCAACCACGTCACTGATGATTTCCCTATAAAAGCATGCTCAGTTTTCCCAGAAAGATGTCCCAGAAAGAGTTTCATTCCTCACAAATTTGCCTAAAAATCCACCTCATTTACAAAAGTCTGACAGATTCAATTCTTTTGAAGATCAACATGCAACAAAGCTTACTCCAATATTTGGATTACTTAAACCACCAGCTACTTCAAATACTATTCTAATATCTTAATATAACTTGACATAAATGGTTATTTAACCATAAAAATGTCAGACACAAACGGCTGATATTGCTCCATGTGTTAAACATAAAATTAAACCATAAGCCAGCAGCATTTCTATTCCAATGGAAAGTTAAATACCCGTTGTTCATCATAATGAACATATGTACATAATTATATAATTATCCAATGCACCATAAACTTGCACAGCTCCACAAGACAATGGTACAGTACTACTCTATCAGCCTATTTTACTTTGTTAAGCTAAATTTTTATAAGTTAATCTGTAGTAACAACACATAATACACAAAACAATAAAATATTTTTTGGACTTCACAATATTTAAAATGTGAATATTTGAATAGTAGAGTTAGAGTTGCTCATCACTAGCAAAGGAATGTTTGAATAAGGTTGAGTAATAATACAACACTGTTCTACAAGTGAGATGAATTACTTTCTCACAATTTGGACATGCTGCTAAAAATTTTGACACACACAAAAAAACAACCACATTCCATAAGAGGGACAGCTGGGGATTGTATAACCATTCGGTGAAAGGGTGTAACACTAGCCATGGAATCACCGCTCTTGAAAACTTTCAAACGCATAAATTTTTATTGTTCGTTCGGCATTGAATTCTCATTAAGAGCTATAAATCAGTTATATGCACGTTCAAAGAGAGGACTGGAATACGAGTGAAGTTAAACGTAGATGCTTCGTGACTGGTAGACCAGACCTGGCGCTCAGGTTTATGATGATTCAGTTGTTCGATCACGCAATCTGTTTCATATTGAAGTAAGTCATGAGAGACCTGGGTGAAAAGAGAGCAGCAGTTTCACCCTCTGAGTACTGTATATGATCAGTACAAGATAGATCACTAAAGGCCAAGGCTTTTGGAGGGGGGGACATCTTACTGTTCATGTGGTTTTCTTTTTAGTAAATAATTCTTTTGACTCTGTAAAGCTGCTTTGCGACAATGACAATTGTTAAAAGCGATTGAAAAATTTAATGACTGATCATATATGTGCTTGATATGCATAGGCGCCAACGCACACACACTCCTCGATTATCATTTGGTGCATTTCCTTTAGCTTGTGAGTTATTTTTATTTGGTTGCACAGTACACTGACCCGGTGACCCAATACAGTACCTAGTAGCATGTGGCTGGACAACTAGAGGAAACTGAGAACTTTGTGGAACCATAAATGGAGGAATATTTAAACCTAGAAACAGTTTGTACCTCAAGATCCTGCACAAAACCTTGACACAGCAAATCTACATGATGCTTCATCATTCTGCTCTTTTCACAATTTTTTTTAAACAATATTTCATATAACTAACTAAATAATTCTTACATACTGTAAAAAAAAATGCAATCCCATAAAAACAAAAATACATGCAACAGACACACATACAGTACACACACTCGCATGAACTTGCATGCACGCATACTTCATACATAAAGTATTTCATCTGAACGCCTCATTGTTTTGACCAAAGGGCCTTCACGCATCTCTGAAGTGAGATCAGTAAGTGATCTATCATTTATGAACAGAGTTGAAGTGGAGATGTTAAAAAAGATTCTCCAGCAGCAATTTGCCAAGGCCATCACTAAAAGTGGAGATGATTTGAGTGCGATTATTGCTTTCACTGAAAAAATATAATACAACACGGAGCATCAGTATGAGCACAGTGTATTATAAAGCATGTGTGAGCCTAAAAAGAAAAAAAAAAAGGAAAGCAAATAAAAAAACAAACAAACAAACAAACAGAAAACGATGCCAGTATCAGGTTGAAAATGTGCAATTATGGCTTCGTTCTATTTGAGGCTCTGTGTATCCTAAAGTGATGAGCCTTCGAATAAAAGCAAAACAAAAAACACCTAATGGGCTCAATGCCCTGGTCGTCCTTGCTTAAGCTGCTTTGTACAAGACGGTCCTCCCAACCCAGCATGCAGGAGCTGCTACCTAAGCAACAAAAGTCTGCTTAATGAGTTATATTTAGATTTAGTTTAATATATAAGTTTTTTTTTTTTTTTTTTAAAGTGAGTGGACATGTGTTATGTATGTGTGTGACCAAATCAACGAGCCTAAGTAAGACCGCTCTCCCTAGGCAATGTCAGTGGTTTGAACAGAGGACGCTATAATAGAGAGAGAGAGCGAGAGAGAGAGAGAGAGAGGAATAAAGCCTAACTTCTAGAAAGAAATAAAGACCTTGACTTATGCCATCATGCTGAGAGAATAGGAATCCCATTCTCTTGCTTGTTTACCTCTTATAGAATCACAATTATCCAACAATATGTTTAGAGGGTAGTTAGGAGCTGTCACTCATCTAGGGAGCTTGAACTTAGTGGCTGAGTGAGGCACAACAAACTCAAAACCACAGCCTGTTTATAACATAAAATAAAGTGATGAATAGAGAAGAAAAGCCCCCTGGTCACAGTTTCAGATTTAGTCCTTCTGTTTTTTTTTTTCTATGTCCAACGTGACTCTTTAAACACACTGCAAATTCTCGAGATTTGCTACACGATTGCACAGGAGAACTGAAGAAAAGGTAATGTCATTCTACATCCCTCGACTTGACACTACAAGGGATATTTTAGTCATTCTAAATAATCCATGCCATTTCATTAAAATTGCAGATCCTTCTGGTCTACAATTTCACAGCTGAATCCTGTACAGCAATTTCAACTCTTCAGCTCACGTTTGTCTTGGGAAAGCACGAAAGCAAAAAAGAGCGAAGTGAAGAGCAGAAGAAAGTCAGAGACAAGCCGCTTTGCATAATTGTGAAAGAGCTGTGACCAAAAGTCATCTTTTTTTTTTGTTGCTGCAGTTAAAAGCATACTCGAGTGTTAATTCCTAAAAATGTAATACAACTTTCCAAAATTATGTCAAGGCTTTGTAAATCATCTGGCAAATTCACCTTTACTTTAAGTTACTTGCTAACAAGTTAGCTTCCTCACCAACCATAAACAATAATAACTCCAAGCATTATTTATATAATTATACATTATTTATATGGGTCAGGAAGTATTCTATAAAATTTCACGATTGCTCGCTTTCTAAAAATGGTGCTTCCTTCACTCTGGATCCCTGTGCTGGAATACAAAGTACTTCAGAAATCAATACATCTGTAGCCAATGATGTGAATTACCAAGGTTGAACTCGAGATATAGAAATTTATTTACACTGGAAATGTGTAAAGCTGGACTGTATAATTGCTCGGATTATTTTGGTACTAGAAGGCACTGTATGTGGAAGAGAAAGAAAAAGAGAAAAACAGATAGGAAAAAGAAAAAGGGTAGGAGGTGATGAGATAAGCAGGTGCGAGGGGCTTGTGAGTGACATTAATTCACTCCTGATTACATACAGCACTCAGTAGCGAGTAGTGATTGAAAAGCAGGTCCATGATTTGTTGCAATAACTGTGTTATTGACTTGTTGCTCCAGCTCCATTTGGTTATTGCCCTTTAGGCTCGGATCAATAGACTACGTGCTGAATCTGACTAATCAGGCCCTGAAGCCTCTCAGGGTCAGGATGAAGAAAACAGCAGAAAATCTATCCCACATAAGAGAGGGAGAGAAAGAGAGTTGGAGAAAAAAAAGAAGATAAACTGGCAATGGGGTGGGGGTGGGAAAAGTTCTATAAACACAGTGATAACTGCAAAATAATTGATGGATATTGTGGTTCTACTCTTTTTCAATCTGTGAACTTCTAAATAGTGTTAGAGAGAGAGAGAGAAAGATTGGCGGCAAACGCACTGCACTGTCAGAGTTCACTTTTCCTTCCGGTGCCTATGACCCCAGAGTTCAGAGGTCACTGGGTGCCCTCACTGCTCAGGGACTTGACTAGAAACTGGTGTCAAAGAGGAAATCAATAAATATTTCTGAAAAAATACATAATAAGTGGGAGATCACTCTGAATATCTCCAGAGAGAACAGAATAATTCATGCATGAGAGGCATATTCAAATGCATTCCTTCTAAACTGTGCTAACAACAGATGAGTCCACCAGCAATGCTTGTGGTCTGGTATTCCTTGTGTTGAAAGCAAGTCTGTCTCTGATAGAAGTTCGGTCCGTAGCAGCACACCTGCATGATATCATACTCAGACAGAGGGACCAATGGAAAATTCATAAGGGAAAGAAAATCAATAATTTATACCAAAGTCAAGCAGTAGGTTTTCTTCCCCCTGCTTACCACTGCTGCCTCTGAACGTGTGTACGTGTGTATATGTAATGTGCAGGAAGAGTAGGTAAGCCTTGCAGAATTTTAGTCTGTTTTATATTTCTCTAGGAGAGAAAAACATAAAAAGAGAGAAAGTGTGAACTGGAGGGTGGTGACACACAACATCTCTCTAATCTTGCACATCCTTTCTGAAACAAACATAAACTTTAGAATTATTTCTGCTCTTCTTGTTCCTGTTCACTTCTTCCTTTTTTTGTCATTTTCTAAGTGTCCTGCTGTCAAAAATGGTTTAGGGCACATGGGCACGGTCCTCTCTCTCTCTGCACATCTATTTCTCTACAACCTACAGCATGGAAAAAAGTAACTAGGTTGCTTGCTAGTCTACAGACAAAAACACACATACAGTATACTCACATACACTCCACTGTCCTTTAACTAAGCAGAAGTTAGATTAAGAAAAAACATTTTAAAACCTTTAACTTACACCTTTAACTTAAAAACTTTAATACACAATCCTTATTCATTCCACCTGAACATGCGGCCAAATGATTCCTGAAAAAAGTGCATAGCCCGAATGATCAAAATGATTCCAACTGATCACCGAGTTTGAGAAAAAAAAATCTATTCAGTTAATTATCGTGATTCATTTGTGTGGCGGTTTATGTTTCACCACACTGACTCCAAAATGTATTTTTTTAATGACTCTCTTTTTACTTGTTTTATTTGAGGTGGTAAAATGTTGCAGTTCCGCTAAAATATGCTCTAAACTGTTTATTCAGATAAATTAAAAAAAGGTTTTGCCAGAATTCACTCTTTCAATGATATCTTTACATTTCATACATTGAAGGACCCAAAACCAGTCTCAGAAAAATTCTGTTTGTATGTTTGTGTGTCTATCCGTACGACAGAATTTAATGAAACTTTGCGAAGCCTTCGGTATTTGCCAGAAATTAAACCTGTGATATAAATGGAATCAAAATGGTCCGTAGAAGGGACGAAATATAGCGCTTTTCCCCCTCAAGGTGGGCATGGCTATAAACAAAGTAGCCTCACTTCAGACCCAATCACCGCGACAGTTTAGGGTGTATAGACAAAGTATGAGGAAAAAAACCCCAGAAACTACAGTACCATAATGCTCCTGCAAGGCACCCAAATCGTCATGAACCACAAACAAGCTCCATATAGTAATGGCTTACTTCAAAAAAAACATGTACACTATGAAAACTGAACCTTCATAGATGAATGGAGAGATATATGTATGTTTATTCTTTCTGTGGGAAGTTTAAAACCAGCTTGTCTCATATGTTCCAAAAGCGTAGGGCTAATTACAAGCAGTAATGGGAAGCGGCACTATGAGATAAACCATCGATCATTACAACAAACAATTCCGCAGCAGACTGAGGTGAGAGAAAATAAAATACCTGAACTACAAGTGAAGTGTTAATGCTCTAAAGTCAACATGTTGAGTAAAAGCGATGTTATGAACAGTTATGTGCCAGATTTAATAATCTACTTTAAGATAAGCTAATAATAAGCTACTTGCTGAAAGTAAACAAACACCTGCACCGCTTGATATTAATTAGACACGCTAAACTGAATATTTTTACTATGATTACTTAATATTTTCACAGCTGAAATAACAGCGCTGAAGTGGTATAAGTGACCTGCTGAAGTTGTGTTAAGAGGAAAACTTTATCCGATCTACTTTTTTAGATTTTTCATCTGTGATTTAATGTCCGATTACTGAACAGAGAACAACGTAGCGTAAACAAGGCGCAAGATACTCAACCTTGCACAATTTAATTTTTTTTGTATTAATAGGTTAGGCAAGGAATTATCTTCTTGTATAT
>JAQQZT010000006.1:13432513-13450406 GCA_030068275.1 Clarias platycephalus | reverse complement strand
ACTGTATATACATACACACACACACAAACATTCATACATGCATACATACATTACAGACACACATATGTGCATGGCTGAAGCCCATGTGCAGAACAGGCGTGTGAGGTGGATGAATCTGACCCTCATGGCTGTTCTCCAGGGCATAAATAAACATGCGTGTGCTGGGCAACCCTCTAATCACAGGCCCCGAATCAAATTTATTCAGGCATTAATATTTTAGCACGTAGCCATGTGAGAGAGCATGAATGATTAATTTAGACATCACCTCTGTCACAACGTGTTACCCAGCTGGCCTCTGATCCACTTTTGAGAATACTAAACAAAGACTTTCTTTTTTTTTTTTGGTGGAGTTTTTAGTTTTGGGCAGGAGTCATGCTCAACGAATGAATCTTCATTAGTGCATGAAGTTAATATATTACGTACTAATCCTTTACGAGAACAGCAGTATGCTGAACATATTGTTACTAATACACTAACAAAAACTCTCATACGTGTTGAACTAACAGGTACCCATGTGTCCTGTTCTAGAATCTATGTTTTCCCTTCCAAGCGTTCTCTCGATGTCATCCCTTCCTCATGCTTGTGCACTGTGGCCCCAGCATGGGGCCTGAGCTCCTGCATGGCCTCTGATTGGGCTTAGTGTTAGGTCCTGCTTGTCTAGTAAGCAGAGATCACAGATAACAGAGGAATACAATTATGCCACTCCTGCCATCTCAAGAGCCTGAGGGTTTGGGCAACAGTGTGTGTGGAATAAGCCCCGCTTGTGTGTGTGCTCGTCTGTGATATACTACCTGTCGAGACAGAAACCGTCATGAGAGGGGGAGGAAAGTGTCAAGGTAGTGATGTGTTGGCATCTGCCCTGAGGTGCTTTTGGTATGGTTGTCATTTTGTTATTTGTTTTTGTTTGCTTCTCATGCCCCGTTATTCAAATAAATAAAAAAATAATTAGTTGTGTCATTCAGAGGCACGCTTGTTGCGAGGCATGCCTGTGACAAGTGTCAGTGAGTTTTCTTCTGTCTGTGCATTTGACCAGACTCTTCTCAGACAGGCCTCTCTGGAGACACCAGCCTTAGCTTAGCCATCATCATCATCAACATCAGCACAGAACCCTGTGCCTCCCATGGGCACGTCCCTTCAAGGAGACATCAGCAGGTTCAGCACTATGGTTCCAATATTTTGTGCTTAATATGCACCACTACATATGATGCAATGCGTTGACTGACATTAATTCAGGTTAAGGGAAAAAAAAAAAGAATGCCTTGGGAGACAATAACCATTGACTCTCATATACTTAGACATACAGTACTACTACAGCAGGGAACCTATGAAATTGAACCGGGAAAGATTAAATGATGTCTGAAAGGGAATTTGCATAAACAGTGGAACCTAGTGGGTCAGAGCAGCAGCGAGGGCCATCGTAGTAAAAATGTGTGGGACTGGGAACAGAAGGAGTGCAACTCGGCCTAAAAAGGAGCTGGATCAATATGTCATCCATCATTCTGAAACCGGATGATCCTCTGCCAGAGGTTAGCAGTGCTTTCTGACAAAGTAGAGGAAGTTGATGGAGACGAAAGATCATGAAGAATAAGAGGAGGAGTGAGAAAAATTAAATACGAATAAAAACACTTTTTAACCTGTATGCAGTTTTACAGTAGTGGTAATAGATTTTGACACAGAGCCGGCAGGCCAGAGTGAGAGGAGAGGCTCACAGCTGAGTCGATATCTGAGCAGTGCAGATGGGCTAAACCCCTGGCACTTGCACAGGCTGACCACTGATCATTAGAAAGTCAATGAGTACTTCAGCGCTCCGAGCTAGATTTCTGAGGGACAGACAGAAGCACTATTCATGCAACAAACAGCTTAGGTACTAAGTACACAAATTACCAGGGTTTTTTATACACGAATAGCAATTTATCTATTTCTACTTTATATGCATTATATGGAAAATACGTACTACACAAGGACATGCAAGAAGCTGTTTATGATTGCATAAGATGGTAGAGATGACACATCTTTACTTAACTTAATCTCCTGACCTGTGGCGCGCGAACACACAGAGATTTCAGAAGAAGAGTGCTGAGCTGACTGCAGGTCATCTCAGACATGACCTTGCACCTTCATCTCAGTTTATTAAACAGTTACCACCAACCTTGACAAGTGTTTACTTAAGCTCCAGCTCCAGCAGCTGTGCTGTCAGAAACACCACAATGATCTGGAGCTCATAAGCACACCTCAAAACTACAAAGACAGTAATCAGGCAAGATTGCATGAAAGCTGATGGCGTGCCGAGGCAGATTTGGGAGATGCGCCCGCTGCCATGGATGAGGAGTTGTGATTCTGCGACGGCTCGGTTTCTAAGCCTCAGGGCCACCTTAGGTCTCTCCGTGCTCTCGGTGCTAATGGGCTGCATAGCACCGCTTAAATAATGAAGAGAGACATGCGGAGGGAGGGGCTGCTCACAAAGATCAGTGAGTGACGTTTATTACACCAACTGCTGTGAAGAGCTATGACTAAAACAGAGTCCATGTGGATCGCCTCTCATAAATCCATCTAGTCCATCTCAGATTTCGAAGCAGTGTGTTACAGAGAGACAAGATCAGTTTCAAGTATTACCTCTCCCTAAATCTGCCAGGATGTTTATAAAGCAAAGTCACAAACATGGATTTTGTCCAGGCTGTGAGAAAAACAAGCTCAGTCTCAGATGCAACAGATAAGCAAAATATAAGTGCCTTGCTGTTTACCCAAAAATGTAAAAGAGGGACAAAAGTCAGTGGCAAACGGGCCTGTAACACACAGTCTCTAAAAATAACCTGGGTATGTGACCAGTTCATCACAAGAGATAAAGTGAGCATGTTTTTTTTTTTTTTAAATCATGATATACTTCACTACATGTCGCATGTACATGAGGACATAACCAACCCTTGGTACTGCAGCAGCTCTGTAATTGGGGCTAAACAAGGCTAGCTGGGGGTGGTAGAGGGGCCGGTGCTGATACTAACAGGGGAATTGAGAGTCACTGAGGCACCACTGATGTTTTGTCATACCTTTGAAGCGAGGGACCTAATGTAGACCTGCTTATTAACACATTTAAATGACTATTAACACAATTTTAAAAATTTCAGCGCAGTTGTCACAAGAAATATAACCTCCATCAGACTATGAAACTGTCTTTTCTTCTCCTGCTTTAATGTGGGCCAGATCACATACTGACACAACTCTACTTAAAGCACTACTTTACTATCTTACTACACTACATTACTATGGTAGTCAGTGTAGATTAAATAGTAGCTAATGCTTACACTATGAGATAAAGAAAAGAAATTAACCAATAAACCAACCAATGATTTTCTTACGGAAAATATATTATAAAAAGAAAAGAAAAAATAATTCCTGTGTCCTAGACGCAGTGTTTCATATCATTCTGCAGAATGTACTCGTGTACAAAGGTAGAACAAATTACAGTGAGGTATGCAACGTTCCAAAACCAGAACAGCTTTAATGCACCTTGGCATCTGTACTAGTGTTCAAATAAATAAACAAATTGATTAAATATTGACTTATTTTTTTGCCGGGTAAGATAAACATCGGCACAAAAGTGACCAAACTAGCACGTTTATTATCTATGAAAAAGATTTATTTAGCTTGTTTCCTGACCAAGCAAAAGGAGATGAATGACTATTAAAAACATTAACAACACTGCCACTGTTTGACGTGTATGTCAGCAGGAAATAAATGAGCAACTAACTATTTACTAAATGCATCTGTGAAATGTATCTCTATAAACATGAAGTACTATGAGAGGAACAGTGTGTGAAGTGAACAGATGATCTGTAGCTGGCTAAATGGCATAAATCAAAGGGCAGTATGGGCCATGGTAAAGTAGGACAGAGCATGACCACAGAGAGAGGGAGGGAGAGGGAGAGAGGCAGTGAGCAAGAGGGAGACTGGTGTACAGGTGCGAGTTATGAGAACACGCCGTCTGCTCAGTGAGCTCCTCCTGGATATACTTTGCACAGACACTCAGCAGCCCAAATGTTTTCTTTACATATTTCTTTTCTTTTTTCCACTGGTATAAGTTAACTCAGGGTTAACTTTGGATCAGAGGTAGCTCTTATGTTGCATTTACATTTATAGCCATGTGTATATCAAAGGATATTTGGAATTTAAACAATATTAAAATTAACTAATAAAGTGGGAGATTTTTTTAGGAACACCTTAAAATAGCTAAAAGGCATCAGATCATATTTTATTAAAACTTGTTAAGCAAATTTATACTGAGATAATCATATACTGTATACACACACAAACATACACTTTTATCCTTCTCAATGGTCAAGAATTCAGATTAAGTCAAGAGACCAACAGTTCTGATCTCTCACCAGTAATTGTGTGTCGACAATTATTCTTATTTCATATATATAATAACTGTATTTTTTACAAATCATTATGCTCCAAGTCATATAAATAACTTTAACCGTCGATGAGTATAATAAAGAGATGGAGTTGTTCAAATGCAACCATGTGTGTCTCTAAGTATAAACATGATAGACATTTAATAAAAATAAAAAAACGTGAACAATATTTAGAAATAAATACCTTAAAATGCAACTCACCTTGACTAAAAGCAATTTTAAAAAATGCATCCAGATTTTAAAAGAATAACATACTACAGGGATTGAAGCTGTATATAGGTACATGTGACTATTACTGTTTCAACAAAATTATAATAATAAAAATGAGTGGTTATTTTACCCTGTGGTCAACCCTATTTACAGAATTTATACTGCTGATAAAATGCAAATTGAACTCTGTCTGTATTATGTCAAGCTGAAATTCATTCAAAAGGGTTTATTGTAAAAGAGGAGAATATACCAATCACTCAACAATGACAAGTATAAAAAATAAAAAAAAAATAAAAGAAAAAAAAGATTCCCTCTGAGCAAAAGACACACTTATATTCTTTAATAGACCATGTTTTCCTTGGTTTAGTTTTAAAGATCCTGAAATAGAATCAAGGCAGCCCAAGTACTTTAGACCACTTCTATGACTGAAAAGCTCTTTTGTAACAGGACTGCTTTCAATCAAGCTCAACCTTGAACATTAGTTCTTTAGGTCATATTGATTTTTTTTCTAAAGTGGACAATTTATGTGAATGCAAAAAGAATATAAACATTCACACTCAATTATTAAAGTATCTATAAAACAAACAGTAAATAGTATAACCTGATAAACAAATACCTGCTGCACGAAACTCAATTTATGAGAATTTATTTATTTTGAAGGTAATTAAACTGATTAAAAAAAAAATACATAACCCTAGCTATGACTTGAAACATTCTCAGCAGGAATACACCATAAAGGCACATCATTGCATACCCACAGAGAAGACACACAAGCCAGACTGTGATAAATAAATAAAATTCTAAGTTTCTAAGGCTATAAGCAAAGCTTATCTTTTCAGGAACTTTCAGCTCCAGGAGAATTGTCCAAAGAATTTAGCGCTGAGAATTGAGTGCGTGAGACCTCCAGTGTCGATAGAGAGTACAGAGCCACAGGAGCTTTGCTCTTTACGATGGCTCAAGGGCGCAGCCTATGTGTCATACTGCAGACTGCACCTCTATCATCTCAAGTCAAGAGGCACGTACACTTACATAGCAGTCAAACTATCTGAGTGTCCAAGGTTACAACAAAGGACGCCAAACTTCTGAGCAATTTCTGAACATGTAGATTGTCTACAGGCTGGAAGACGTGGGACTTCAAAAATGTATTTTTAAAATAGACCAGAGAGACTGTGTATGGAAATTTTACCATCATTTAAGTCAACTCAATTAATGAATCTCCAAAAAAAGTTTACAAAGCAAACGTTAATGTCCATGTAATTATAAAATGTAGCCTGGAAGAAATGGAGAATGGAGAATGCTACTTGTGTAACAAAATTTGTTAAAAACTACACCGGTTTCTATCTGTAGTTCACTAGGTTTTCTAAACACAGCGAGGCAGGCGGTAGACCAGGTCCTGCCACCCACTCCAGACAAAAGTGAAGCAGTCCCACTGACTGGCAGATGGAGCCCCCAGCTGACGGCCCGGGTGGACCGTTTCATGTTCGGCGGGCGTCCTGAGCCCGCGGCCGCCCCGGATCAGGACGCAGCCCACCAAAGAGGAAGCGACTTTGAGGGGCAACGCGACACACATGACTGCTGAGGGGACAGACGGACAGCACTAATGATGCCCTTTATATCTCCCTAATGCAGCTCAAGGGTGGCCAAGCACGCACAGAACACCCACATACTGTCTTATATTTCTTTTAAAAAATTTGCATTAGTGCTTAAATGTCTGTAATATCATGGGTAATGACTAATGGCACATAATCATCGGATGTGAAGTCGTCAACTAAGCATGCTACAGAGATCCTACGTAGTTCAAAAACAAACTGAAAGACGTGCTTATAATAACTTGCAAAATCCTGCTAGTATTGAAAGTATAAACAAACAAACAATCTGATGTTTGTACATAATTTTATATATATATATATATATATATATATATATATATATATTTACATTTTGTTTATAAAAATATTTTAAATTGCTTCAGTCTGTTTGTAAATATTTAAAAAGATTAATAAAATGATATCAAGAATTAGAATGGACATGATTACAGTAAGAACTAAGAATAAAATTACATATTCCCATATAATACATTGAAAGTGTCTGTGGCAAGATTTTGACTTGTCAATTTTTCCGACGTCCTTAAAATTACATTTTCATAAAACTGCCGGAGACGGAAATGGGAGGTGATGATAAATTAAACAAACTTTTTTTTATTATTATTTGATGAGCCTCAGACATTTAAGTCCTGTAGAATCCTTTGTCTGTTAGCTGTGCTGTCATCAGCATATCACTGCCATCACACAATTAAAGTTTGTGATCTTTTTCCTCACAGTGATGAGACTGTGGCACTTTCCCCAAGCCCTCTATTTCTCGTCACTGGATTTAGCACATACCAATGCTTCAGACGTTCCACGAATGAGAATAAACCACCCAAGGGGGTCCAAACAACTCAGTTCTGTCTGCAGCTTCTTTCAGAAACTCAATTTAAGGCAAAGCATCTTAGACAACCTCTCTCATGCTTGCTTTGTATCAACCAGAGGTCATGAAAACACTACAGGGTGGGAGACTGGCAGCGGCTATCTGTGTGCATGTGTGAAAATCTAAACAGATTTTACATTGCACAGAAATTTGTAGCTACATTTATGACAAGTATATATTTTTTGTAATGTTAATTAAACGCTTATGATATTCGCGTGATTTTTTTTATATATAATTAATACAGGTTTTAAGAATTTTGCTACATAAGTATAGTTATTTACACATAATATGTAATAGATTAGCTTTACAGGTCAACCACCATATATTAACTTGTTTTCCCATTACTATATAGGGTCAAAAAATTATATATAAATAAACTAAAAAATTTTTGTTTAAAGTCCAGTGTCAGCGAAGACAAAAACTACAGATTTTATTTACAGGCTCGAAATATCCACCATTTATCTTAGTATACATATCACTATCAGTAGGATTGTTTGAAATCTTCTTCCTTTGCTCAAATATATCACAGGCTTTAAATAATTGTACAAGAATGTAATTCTATGGTGCTAGACAGTATGTGACATTTACCATAATAAAAAAAAAATATTTTACGTAATATACACGATCATATGTATGAATTCTTCTTTGTCCTTTAATAGCAAGAGGAAGTCAAATGGTAAAAACTTGTCAACACCTGCACTCGTTATCACAAATCGCAGAGGTACACAGTCAGACATAATAACACACACCCAGGCTACTCAAGTGTGTTGGTTCAGCTCTTGCGTTAAGAGGATGTGTACTGGCTTGCTATTGTGCAACTTTCTTGCCTTTTGTCTGGGTAGGCTGAAACCACAGAATGCACCTTAGCTACCACAGTTCAAGCGTAAACAGATTTGTATGTCTCAATATAACACTGTTGCCAGTGGACCCCAAATCCTTGGACCAGCCGTGTCTTTCTGCGTGAAAGATAATGGCGATTTATTGCAATGCAAGGCTCTTTCTTTCAGCCCCCCCCACCCCCCCCCATCCACAATTCTCCTTCGTCCTCCTCCCTTTCCTCGCTCAAACCGATTAAAATTAAGCCGTAAACATGTGAGGGCAGAATTAGCACATTTAGCGAGTCTCCTCTCCCACATCCCATTTTCGCTCCGGAGTGGCTGATCCCCGCAGCCGAACGCGGGTGCAATTTTAATGACGAGGCCTGTTTTTGAAGTCCAGATGAAAAACGCGTCGCCTGCCGTTTGTGGCGGCGCTAGATACGGCAAGGCCGGGTCCACAGTGATAGAGGGGGGGACGCCATGGACTCGGACTCTGAGCTCTTCGATAGGATCGGTGTCATTTTCCTCTCCATGATAAGACGCCTCGCTGACAAGGCCCGATTAGGAGAGAAGAAAATCATTATTGCATTGCCTTTTATCCGCCAGGGGGTTTGGCGATAAACAGCTCGCCCGTGGGTAGATTTACAGAGTAAAAAAAACATTTATATCGTTATAACGTTATATCATTCTCTCTCACACAAACATAAGTAAGTGCACACAAACATACCTTGTTACACGCCTCTATCAGAATGTGTGGAGGGGAAAAAATAATAATAATAATAATGCGTGAGAGTATAAACACTGCTAATGTAAACAGGTAACATCATCCATAACAGACAAAAAGGGTAACACTTCACTATGAAAATGTATTCCACTTGAATTTCCTGTCTGCATAACTGAAATGCAGGCTTCAAAATATTCGGCTCTTGCAGCTTGGCTCCATTAAAGCAAACAATTATCAAATAACGTCAGATTCTTTTTGAAACACAACATTCAGTTTTAATCAAACTATAAAATCCAAGTTATTTTCCATTCTATACCTTAAGGAAATCTATTTCACCCAAATTATCCTCTTTAAAGACTGCTCCGTGTTGAATGATTTAATAAGTCTGTACTGTAAAAGACATTATTCTGAAAAGTGATCCTATTAGGGATGGATGACACGTTTCAATTAAATATTGAAAGCATTAAATAGTAAATAAAATGTAAATCAACAATAATCAAAATTAAATAGTGTAAATAAACTTGAATTGAATGAGTGCATCTTTAACTCCAAAGACGTTGCTCTATATTTTTTACTTTTATTTTTAAAAGAACAACAAACCAAAATACACAACTGGCCTTAAACACATTGTAGTGCTTTTTTTTTTGTCGGTCTAGACAGGACAGTCTCTGCTGTCTCACAGCACTATTACAAATGTAAATTGTAAAACGAGAGAGAGAGAGAGAGAGAGAGAGAGAGAGAGAGAAAGAGAAAGAATTTTCTGTATGATATTGGGGCTCTCTATCACCTATGGACTGACACAGCAAGTCTCAAAGCCATGCTTGGCTTCAAAAGTGAGCAGCATTTTTTTTTTTTATGTTTACAAAATATATATATATTTTTTCATTCCATCACTTATTTCTTTATTTATTCCTATCCTGACACACTTGGCTTTTGCATGAAGCCCTCACTGATGACGCTGCTCCCCACCCCCATGCTCGTTCTTTTAATACTGGCAAAAAAAAAAAACAAAAAAAATCAAACCGCTCTAAAACAAATTGATGTACTCTTTAATATAGTCATCACAACATCACAGGGTCCTCACGTCTGCCTTGGTGACAACTGCAGGGCTGCTTAGCTTAGCCGCCATGGCTGATGCTTTGTTGGTCGCTTCAATGATTTATCACAAAAGAGAGAGAGCGCGTACACGAGAGAGAGGGGCTCTCGATTGAGTCACTGGCACGTTTGATTGACAAGGCCTAATCAGCTTATCTGGGTGCTAATAAAGCTGATGACCTGTGGAGCTGCTCTCTACCTGGCTCTGCATGAACTTTGGGCCCCAGCAAGGGCCCCGGGGGCAGCGGCCCGATTCCTCTCTGCTTATCTAAACGCTGTTGAAATCAATCCCTAATGAGCTGGCTTTATTTTGCCCCATCGATCTGGAGCAGACACTGCTGTGGTGTGCTCAAAGGCCAGTGCAGCTTTAACAGTCACTTCATCCCTTCTGTTTACCACAGCCATCACTGAGTGTGCCTGTCAACACCACTAATTCTCAATAATGCACCTTAACATGCTTTTTACTCCCAAGTCAAGCGAAGCACTGCCTTGTCAAAATGTGAATACGTTAAAGTGTGAGCTCGTTGCAAAGGAATGCATTTGTGTATGGCCCAGTGAGAATGTGATGCAACTATTACAACTATTACAGTCAATTCAGCTGTTCTTGTCAACTACAGAAATCCTTGTCTGTGTCCTTGCCTTTGAGAGGAGATTGTTTGGTGCTCTTAGACGCTGGGACATCCCTCATTTAAATACGCTTAAATTGGCTATTTCGTTTCTTCCTCCATGGCTTCAGGCTTACCCGCCTTGTGTTGCGTCTGCTCTAAAGAAGCTCCCTCGCCTAATGACATCCCATACTTTATTTATGAAACAAACAGTGTTTCTAAATAGCTCTGCATGTCCGGAGTGCACTTTTAATATTTCTCAAAAGGCCTGGAGTGCTTCTGACACACAATACTGGGACTCAACACACCAAACTCTAACAACACTGGCACTCTTAGCTGTTAGAATGTTTTCCCCCTAATCTGCTACTAATCATTATATATTGTATTTTTTTTAACAAACATCTATTGCGTTGTTTTACCTTTTGTTTAACATCTGGCTAGTAAAACTATTAGAAGATAGCTGATGCAGAAATACCTGGCTCTTGATAATATTCTAGATTAAATATGTACAGACAAATTAATTAATTATAGCCGTGCATTAGTCAACTGGAGGTCAATGCCACTCCAGCACAAAGAGCCAGCTGCTCCTGAACCACACATCTTTATGCTTTAAGTATATGTCCCACACACAGTCTCTCCTCCTTGGTCAAAGTTTGTTTTTTCTAATACGTTCGGGAAGCGACAGGTGTGTTTGCGAATGTGTCAAAGGGCTTGAGCTTCAGGCTAAGGAGGTCGAGGATTAGACACGTTGGGCCACCGTGGCTCTAGCATGGTCCAGTTAGCACAGAGTAGAGCTGAGCAAACACACAGCGTTCAGCGTTCACAGCTCACACAGAGAGGCAGAAGGAAAAGATGCCTGTCTCTTTCGGTCTCAAGGACACAGGAGTGGTCCTTTAAGAACAAACACACTCCACACAGGAGGTCTGATGCTGCTGTTAAAGCCGATGGACATGGCTCTGGTATGGACCAGGGGCTGTAGAGAATCAAAAGCTCAAGTAAAAATAATAAAATAACTCTGGATAGAAAAATAGCAAAGCCTTGTTGCGAAGTAAATCAGCTCGAACTTTATGCAAGTCAGGAAAAAGAGGAAAAGAAAGGAAACAAACAACAAAAAAAAAGCATGAGTTCGGGATGATCTGAAACAAATGAAACTAAATTTTTAAGCAGCGGATGCAGATTGTATATATGAATTTGTAAGTTCTGCTTGCATGACATCAAAAGACAGTGGTCTGTGCAACCCTTTCTCGACTTGAATTATTAACACTGTCGATGTCGCACATAAGCCACTCTGCCATTATAGTGTAAATTAACAAACTTTTCAAAACTACAGCGGAAGCCAAAGAAAGCCAGTTGCTTCTTGAAGAAGGAGCTTTGATACGTCTCTGAGGAATACACTCTACCTCAATAACAGTGGCAGCATCAGGGGAAAAAAATATGCCTACAGATTTAATCTATTTCAGATCTAAATTAGCTCATTTTCTTATATTTAAAGATGAAACCTGAGTGTAAGACAGGAATATGATTCAGATGGTGGTTTATTTAGAAACGGGTTTATTAAAAGACCCCCATCTTTGTTTTTGAAACCAAAATTCTTAAGGAAAGCTGACATTGTTTATTTCGGTAAACCCCTCCCAACCCATATTTTTGAGCCATAATAAAAATTCGAGGATGGGTGTATGGAAGATAAGGCTGTGTATTTTGTGTTCGTCTAATGCTGCGCTGAAGCTCTGTGCTACCTCGTCTATACACCTCGCTCTCCCTGCCTGCCTTTGATGTGCTCCACGAAATGTCACCAGTCGTCAAGGCCTTTTTTTCCCCCTCGCTAACCCGCATACAAGCGAGACAATTTGCTGTCGCTCATCCCCCTACCCACAATGCTTACCGGTTTCCACCGCTATCTGGTAGCCAGCCTCCAGTCTCCGAGATGACCTTTCCAGCCTCTCTGTGTTGTCCAACAGATGTGCTCTCTGAAACAAACCAAGCAAAATAAAGAAAACACAATGAAAGAAGAGGAACATGTGACAATGCTAGGACACCATGGAGAGAAACATTGACATGTGTCAATTCTTTAGATATAAATCAAACATTTGATTGAATGTCATGTTTTCTGCATGGAAATTCTGATTAAATGTCTTTTCTCCTTTTTTAATTGAGGTTTGTCTCAACTCAGAGGTTTGTTCTGTAGATCTTCATCGTTACAGGATCTCATTACCTCACATTCAGCAACAGGGCAAAGTTTAGCATGGGAGGAAATACTAATTGAGCTATAATAAATTAGCACTCACGGCTTCAGATTAGCCAATATCAGTATGTTGGACGGATTCAGGGTGCCATAGTAAACCTCATTACGCACAAACACATTTCTCCTAATTCCGCCACTTGTGCCTTAAAATGGTGCAGTCTCTAAAAGCTCTAATGAGGAAACCTTTAATACAGACTTGGGCATTGAGGTCAGAAAGCCAAAAGGACATGTAAGCCCACTTTAAAAAGCAGAATTTCAGGTACAATTTGCTGCATTAACAGATAGGAATTATCTCCATATAATGGAAAAACGTAAAAAGTCTGCTCTCCAGAGAGAAACAATGGACAGAGTGTACAACACCAAAATGTCATTATCAATTACTCCTGTTTACACCATCAGAAAATAAAAAAAGCTTAAAACAGTCTGCAGTTCTCGTTAAGCTGTCAAAATATGTACCAGCTAAGCATGCCTTTCAAAAATTTAAAAAGAAAAATAGAAAATAAAAAAAGAAGAAGAAAAGATGAAATCCGACTTTTTAAAGTTTGACAATCACATAGAAGAGAGGGCTGGGGGCGGGGGGGAGTCACTCTGAACTTTTCTTCTCCTCCCTTCAGTTGACAGATGTCATTTAAAATTGCAGAAATACTTGTACTAGTTTCTGGGGTGTGAGAGCTGGAGAAAGAGATAGTGAGAAGATGGGAGGGTGAGAGTGAGAGAGTGAGAGAGAGAGAGAGAGAGAGAGAGAGAGAGAGAGGGAAAGAGGGAGGAAAAAAAGGAGAAAGATGGGGGTGGTGTACGCAAAGGGAAAAGGGAGTCGGCTGTGCCTAATGAGCCCCTCTGGATCAGCGGAGATGGAGGGGACGTATTGACATGCAATGCTTAAGCTAATACACCTAGACCATGGATGTGTGCCTGTGTGCCTGGGAGCACGAGGCAGCCAGGGATACTGACAGAGCAGCTCGCTTCAAAGAGCTCAAGTGATTAGTATGTTATCATTACCATTCGAAACGTGATTTCCCTATTCCCTCTCGGCAAAGGTGACACGTCTCGGGGAGACGGCCAGCAGACTTGCGCAGTGAAAAGCCACTTCAAAGCCTTTCCTTGAATTTTTCTCCCTTTTTGCGCTCGTTTCCCCTCTCCCTCTCTGCGTCTGGTATGGGAGGGGGGGCTGGTATGGTGGCTTCCATAGTGGGAGGGGATCGTTAGAATTATGCACTCGCGCTCGAATCATACAGAAGCAGCGCTGAGGGTGAAGGTGGCCACACAGATGCTGTGACGACACTACACTGTTCTGCAGCTAGTTTCTCTAAGAAGTCAAAAAAGGAGGGCTGGGGAAAAAAAATCCCAAAGTCTACCTGGGAAAAAAAGAGGAGGGACTAGGGTCTTACTGTTGTCTTTGCTACGTTAACTGTAGACATGGGCAATGTCATAAGTCATAACGCGGGAAGCTGCCAAATCCTGACTCTAAGCTATTTGGAGATTCACGCAGGAATCCAGGTAGGCCTGCATACATATGACAAATCACACATAGTAATTACACAAATACAGTGCAAATATGTATCAGTCACTTATACACCCAGTCCAGTCTGACCTGAATAAAATATTTTATTTGTGGTTACTTGTGTTGAGCTTTGAGAGCAACAGGTTGTCATCAAAACCGATCCAGAGTTCAACTAAAGAAACTGCCTTAAAAGATGCATGTTAAATACTGGTGTTTATACAGTATGAGTATATTCCTGTGTGCCCCGTTCCATTTCTGCTTATACATTTATTCCTTTGTATCTAGTACCTACTCCCAACAACCCCCCCCCCCCCCACTTAAAATAAAAAAACCTTAGAAGCCTTAAGTTTTTTGTTTTGTATCTCTTTTTCAAGAAGAATTCACTTCTACGTTATTAACAGGAAGCAAGGAACGATGTAGCCGCTTGCTCAAAAGAATTCTCCTCCTTTTTTCCTCCAATATCAAACACAAGCACTTACTACTGCAATTTTCAAAAGTTCAGATTCCTTATTATTCCATTAAGCGGCAAGAGTCAAAGTGAATAATGATGACAGCTGTGATTTGGGCTGACGATGTGATCTAGTCGGTTTGTTTGGGACTTGTAAGACGTGGAATTACAAGTGTCAAACAGCTGTGAGTATGGGTGCTAAATATTTAAACATGTTTTCCAGTGGAGGAAAAAGAGTTTTTTTTTTTTTTTAAGCATGCTAAGTGTAGATAAGATATGCGGTCTTTGAGGAAAAGTCAGGAAAACAGAAGGGAAAGGTGAAGTGCGCAGCGGAGGAAAATCAAACCTAATTTAACCCATTCTAACAGACAAAGTGTCTGAGAACAATGAAGGTGTCTTCTGACCCAAGGCTAATCCATACTCCCTGTTTGTTTGCTGATGTGGAAGAAAGACAAAAAGCAAAAAATCCTAGGAAATAAAAACACAAGTCAAGGATAGCAACATCTTGAGAATTGCGAGGAGTTCTAAATTATGGATTCGGGAGAATTGGGTGGCTTTTGCATCAGTGGGATTATTCATCTCTGAAAAGCAAAAAAAAATAAAATAAATAAAAACCTAAACAATACTACAAAAGATACAACCAAAAACAGACAGGCACACAAACACAGCTTGGTCACAAACACATAAACAAAGGCTGACTTGCTCACGCACTCTCTCATGCACATGTACACCCACGCAAGAATGAAACAATAAATTATATAAACAAATCAATCAAATTCAAATAAATTATCAAATCAATCAAATTAATCTCTGCAAGTTTAGAATAAACTGGCTCACTTTTTCAGGATTTCTTGTTATAATTCAGTTATAATTCAAAGTCAACTACACACAAGCTGAAAAAAGGGCCACTGTTATAAAAATCTGAGGATCTTTTAATTGAATCTTATACATGGGTTTTCACATTTCGTCTAGACTGTTTAGATCTGACATCTGAAACACACTTTAGTCCAGAAAACATTCAAACATTTTCTCCAAAGAATTGGCGTATCAAAAAAATTGCATCATCAACACTATTATCTCTAAAGATAGGCAACTGCCAACTAAACGCTTTTACAAGGCTGCGAGAGAGAGAGAGAGAGAGACCAAACACAAAGCAATCTGCAGTAACGTATGGACGGTGACGAGTTTTCTTTGCCAATGGAGATGTTCAGATATCGCTGTCGGTGTTATGCAGCTGCATGTGGCTATGATTAGGGGGAATCCCAAATACGAAGAAAAAAAAAAAGCATTTGAATGCTCTTGCAACTGCAAACACAGGTTCATACAAGTTTGAATGACAATTTTCTACCATAATGTGCATCACCAAGTCCAACGTGTACAATGACAACAAAAGCTTTTCAAATCATCATCTAATAATGTATTGTGTTTCTATCAGCTTATTTAAAAAAAAAATACAAAACATATATATATATAGTTTTGTATTTTTTTTTTAATATTACAAATTAATAGCTATGATTTTTGTCATGTTCTAAATAACTTATTATTAAATTATAATTTAGTACTACGATATAAAAGCCAGGATTAGAAGATTGTGAAAGCTGACTGACATTTAAAGGTGTTCACAATCCCACCTTTCCTCAATCTCTTTAAAATTGTGTTGCTTTTCCTTCTTAAATGTTGGTACGTGTTTTGTCAGTTTGACTATTCATCACTTTTCAGACGCGTGACAAGATGTTTTGGTTGAAATCCAATGAGCGATACACAGAAATCATGTCTTGTTGACGTTCATTCAAAAGCAAATGGCAAAAATCAGATTAGAGCTTTCTTCAATCACAATGAAAGAGGAAAACAAGTAGAAGATTCAGGGAAACAGATGAGTAAAATTGGAGGAGGGCTTACCTCTTCACGTAACTTTATCAACTGCCTCATGAAGGCACAGAAACAGATGGAAGGGAAAGAGGGAGTGAGAGAGAAAGGAGAAAGAAAAAGAGATAACAAATGAGACATGGCAGGAAGCAGATCAGTCATGCAGCTAGGTACAGAATTAACCTTGATGATTTATCTGGTTGCCTGTTAGAAATCACAGATGAGCACATTAAACCAAGCTAAACACAAGACTTGCGCCGGCTTTTAAAAAAAAAGATCAAGTTCTTTCACTGTCACATCACACACAAAGAGTGGGAATGGATTTCGCTACAAACAATGTCTAAACTATCATCATCAAAAAATAAAGGGGAACAAAAAGTCACTTCACAGCTAGAAAAAAAAATTACAGTACATCTCTTCTTGAACTACCATGCTATCTATGTGTTTTTATAACTGTTTATATATCTCAGGTAATTGTACTTTAATTCCAATTTTGATCAAATTACACGGTCAATAAATCTATAAAATAAAAATGTAATTATATATATATAGCATGTTCTACTTGATAATTATGTTTATTAGATTTGATCAGCACATTAAATCCATACCTTCATGACATTAGTATAAATGAAGTACAGCAGGATAATTCATCACTGATGTTCAGTGCTTACTTGATACACCACCATTCACTCGGGTGAGTTTTGAGACACAGGGGCACTTCTGTCATCAGTAAAAATTGTGTTTCCGTGTCAGCTTTTTTTTTTTCCTCCCTCAACACACCATGTCAGCAGTTCGCTAATCAGACCGGAGAGAATATATAAAATCAAAAATCTATCAGATTCTTCTCTGAGTTAAGGTTTTAGCCCTAATGAGCCAATTTCACCTAAATAATCTACATCAGTGCATTTTGATCAGAAATGCCAGTATGCACTATAATTTTGATGCCATTAAAAATATTTCTATACAATATAATTTTTCTACATATATATTTTATAACAACCGCTCCACTTCAGTATAACCTTCTTGCCAGAGAAAGAGCAGTGCTTATCATGAACACATAAAGACTTTCAGCAAAGGAGAGGACGGACAAGTTTCTTAATTTGTCAGACGTTGCAGTCTCCATTTCTTGTGTGAGATTAAAGGTTAACAGATCTAAAGGGAGGCTCTGGGCCATTATTAAACCTCTTTCATCCCTCTTTTTTTGGATGCTGGTTATTTAGAATTTTTCTATTTTTAAATCATTCACTATCATATCAGTAGAGGCTGGAGCACTTGCATCATAAATTATAAACTTAATTCAAGACAAAAAAAAATACACATAAAAATGTGAGGTGTGTGGGATTGATGTGAAAACACGTTGGTGTGGCTATGGACGGTGACGATGGCGTATGTGTGTGTGTGTGTGTGTGTGTGTGTGTGTGTGTGTGTGTGTGTGTGTGTGTGTGTGTGTGTATGAGCTCAAGCGTTTCCTCGCACGTGGTGGCGACTGTAGACAAAGCAAAAGAC
>JAQQZT010000006.1:13413653-13424276 GCA_030068275.1 Clarias platycephalus | reverse complement strand
ACACACACACACACACACACACACACACACAGACACACACACACACAGACACACACACACACAGACACACACACACACAGACACACACACACAGACACACACACACACAGACACACACACACACAGACAGACACACACACACAGACAGACACACACACACAGACAGACACACACACACAGACAGACACACACAGACACAGACAGACACACACACACAGACACACACACACAGACACACACACACAGACACACACACACAGACAGACACACACACACAGACACACACACAGACACACACACACAGACACACACACAGACACAGACACACACAGACACACAGACACACACAGACACACAGACACACAGACACACAGACACACAGACACACAGACACACAGACACACAGACACACACACACACACACACACAGACACACAGACACATGACTTTCTCTGCAGCAGAGGTAAGTTTGAGTCTTACTTTTCTGGGATGGTCTTCATGAGAGCCAGTCTCATCATGGTGTTTGATGGGTTTTGCAAAGGCTCTTTGCAAACAATACTACAATACACAACAATACTGTTCTTGCAAGAACTGTTTCAGAACAGCTGACCTTTGTGTCTTAAAATAACAACTGACTGTTGTTGTTGTTGTTATTTAAATACCTAATGCCATGTGTTATTTCAGTATTGTTCCAGTATTGTTCTGGAATACAGAAAATAAGTCCAAACTTTTGTCTTATAATATATACAGTATGTTTAGTTATTCTGATATCAAAATGAACAAGTTCAAAAGTTGGAAAAGAAACAGTTTAATGAGTTTTAGTTATTGAATCTTTTTAAAACTATTATTTAGTAGTAGCTGTATAAAGATTAGATTTTTCTGTCAAGTGGAATTTTTTTAATTAAATCAGCGAGCAGTCAATAAGCCAAACAAACATCATCAGTGTGTGACTGCAAATAAACTCCCAACAAAAGGATAACTCCAACCGTCTTTGATTGAGGAAGCAGAATATACTTTTTGAAGGCCGGGGAGTCACTGCGAACGGTTATTTCTTTAAGGCACAAGAGCCGATTAAACTCAATATTAAAATAGGGAAGCATTTCTAATGAAAAATCAAAGGCTGTTTTTTCTCCGTCTTCATGTTTCTCTCCGTACCGTTCTCTCTCGTGCACATTCTGGGCAGTCTGAGAAAGAGGCTGGCGCGAGTGCTAGCAGAGTCGACCTTAGCTCGTCAGAGCTGCAGAAATCAATAATGAAGAGCCGATGGGAAAGGAGCCTGGCAGAGCGGGCAGGGCCAGACCCACTCTCATCCCAGCATTCTCCTCTGGCGTACAGTGGGGATTAAAATGTGCCTCCCTGGGTCAGCACCAGAGAAAAGGTGAGATTAGAGGAAATGGAAGAGGGATTTCTGAAGCACAGGATACCTGGCGAGCAAGGAACCAATCGCCCATTAGCCTGTGGCTACCTACATATGGTTCAGTGAACCTTCCAGGAAAAGGGGAGGGGGGGGAGGGATTTTTTCCTCTATGCCTCCCCCATGCCTTCCACAACACTTCTCTTTCTCTCCATCCTCTCTTTTGGAAACACACTTTTAACTCTTTGTTAGCTTTAGCATTGGCTTATCTGCTGACCTTACAGTGTTATCTATTCTAAGAACTTGCAATGAGTATTGTCAGCAAGCCGCAAACCCATTCAGTTTCACTACTGTGTGAAAACGTGCATGTCCACACATGTATTGATCCTCTATGTAACCATTTTAGAAACTGTCTTTCTACAGCATGGCCTTTGTCTGGGCTGAATGGTCGAGTTATTAGCATCAAAATGGTAAACAGGCATAGGAGCTTAGCTACATTGTTAATGCTATACATCACTCTCTCTCTCTCTCTATATATATATATATATATATATATTTTTTTTTTTTCCCCCCCTTTCATTATGCATGCAAAATTTAAATGAGATTTGCCTCACACAGGAGCGATATACACATAACCCCACAAGAATTAACTTCATCCACTTTAAAATAAGACTTGTGAAGGTGAAGAACAAATATATGCAAATATAAGAGAGATGCACCCTAAGGGTGTTTTTTCCAGCCCATATGAGGAACTTAAGAAGGGACAGCACGCTTTCATCATTCACTTAAACTCTCTTAGAAACTGCTTCCAAATTTGAACTTAGCTGCTTCTTCAATCAAATATAGGTACAGAACTAAACAGCTCATACATGCATTTTAATATATAGAGGAACTAAAAGCTTTTAGCTTTACTAGAGAGGTCAGACGTTATCAGGTTAAGGCATATAATTGCAATGGAAAAAAGCCAAGACAAAAGTCTTACAAAAATTTTTGCTGTACCCTATAGCCAAATATATTTTGACTGCACTGAAGAAAAACAAATGCACCACAGAAGAATCAAACACTACATAATGTCACCAGGATGCAACACAGTAGAAGTCAACATTGACATAGGAACCATCATATTAACTGGTTTCTCTGTCAATGTCAGGTAACCAACCTTTAGCTTGAAACAAATATTTTCATGTGTGTTTAAATTTGATGAAGACCACCTCAGCCTTTAAACCTGCTGACTTCAAGGCAAAATATTCCCAGAGACATGTTCGTGTTTATACACAGTGCTCATTAGAGGCACTAGAGGAAAGTAAATGAACTTCAAGTGGGAAACTTTAAAGGAATTCAAAGATTTGCCTGTTCTGTAAATAAAGAAAAATACTGAATGTCAAAATACCCTGCCACTTGCTACTTTTTCTGACTCTGACTTGGGTATGTGCTTTTTAAAATAAGAACCATAAATAACAAACGTCACCTAATTAATTTTAGAAATACTTCATGATGTGTTTCCATTTTTAAGACAGTTAGTAAAATAAATAGTTACTTTAGGTCTTTATGCTAGTGGTAAGAAGAGGACAGAATGGCAGACAGATCTGCTTTATCTAGTGCTCGAAATGATGAAGTGTCCTGTGTATCCTACAGATCAATAAGGATATACTGACATAATGAGTGCTATAGCAGTCAAACAATGTAGCTTAATCCATTACTCTAGATATACTCCATGTATATAAAGTTACACACATTTTATGAAGATATTTTATAGATTTCTAAATGATGCAACATGAACACAGAAAGTTTTGAGAGGTTGTTAGTTTACTGGATCAGTGATAGCATCCCATTTCTATTAAGTGCATCATCTCCTCATTTCCAGTCACGGAGGCCTGATTTTCCCCTCTGAGTGACACAGGACTTCACCTCATCAACCTCCCATCACTGCGATTACCACATGCGCCACAAAGTCAATTTCGCAAAGCCACTAAAAAAAAATACCTCTACACATTTTCCTTCACCCCTTCCGTCAGCGCTATAGATCCTCAGAGAAGACAATCTGTCACGTTAAAACTCTAAGCTTAATCATTTTCTACACTAAACTGTTTTTTAACTGTTTTGTTGCCTACTTAGCATCTTGTATTCAGGATCATAAACCCTAAAAAAACATTTCAACTTATTCATACCACAACAATTCCTAAAAGCAACTAAATGATCAAATTACTGTTGTTTTAAAGGGAAAAGGTCTATTTAATTAATACATAATGAATTGGCATTCTTGAATCTGTCAATATAGTTTATGCCTTTTTCGTTCACCATTCCTCTTGTAATTTTTTAAATATATTACTTATTAAAATATTATTTATTTATAAATCCACATTTTTCAACAATGCTCAATATTTAACACATACTGTAGGTTAGTATAGACATGTGTTTAATTGCAACACATCACCAGCAATATCTGCATATTACACAGTGAAATACTAATCGCTCACGACCACTTATATAATCTGCCATATCGATTGCACCTATGAGATATCTACAGATATCTATTATAAAATATGTGAATGTATTTCAGTACTGGTACACATCACTGTTAGTGGTGTTCATACTAAATAAAGAATACGTTATGTAAGGTTATTGATGCAACCATGTACATCAGTATGAAGATCATGCAATACAGTGTTAAAACTGGCACTGCTAAGCAAAAGCTACAAAATACTATTTCTGTTTCAAAGTACAGTACTATTTATAATTAATCTAATTTATTTATTCATTTAAAAATGTAAACACTTAGAATCTACAATACACATTTATTGTAGAGAATTTGTTAAAGCTACCAGAGGTTAAATGTGTGCTAAGAGTAATGGTTTGTACAGAGCTTACAGGATTCTGGTTTAATAGCCACCTTGCAAACACTCTCATGACCACCCCTTCATCAAAATGTCTGTTTCTGAAATATAATGAAGACGTAATCAAAACGCAGAGCTAGAAGAAACTCTTCTGGTCCAGACATCCCTTTAAGCCTCAACAACTCAGGTGCAGGCTTAGTTTGTGAGTTATTCAATACAATGTCGCCATCTCCTGGTCGGGGAAGGGAGAAAATTTTACAGCAAATGGAGTCTGGAAAGAGGTGATTCAGACACCTGACTATATTTAATTTAATGATTTCCATGTCATGAGAGAACACGCTATGCTGTCACATTTTATAAAGAAAAACAAAGTAAGCTTTATGAGTAAGTTGGCAGGCGAAGTGAAAAGTTCTGATTTGTCTAAAACCCTCCAAATATATTACCAAATTATATATAATTATTAACAATATTGTTCATAACTGTGCTATCAGCAATAGGAGTATAGGATATTATGGCCCAATAAGAGAATTCAGAGGTGATGAAACTCAGCTCCTTTGAAGGTTTGCAGTCTATTTACCCAACTGAATTCATTAAATTATGCCTCCATTAAGGTCCTCTTCTGTCAGATCAAAGGCATGACTAAGAGGCATGTCGTTCTGGTCCCCAAACCCAATGACTTTTAGCATGACCAATCACAGACAAAAATCACCTTTTCCTGTCTTTTTTCCCCCTCTCAACACTCTCTTTTCTCTGCCAATTCATGGCCTCCATGGGGCCTGGCTTTCAGACCCACTGTCCCTTTATCAAAATGAAGCCATCATCAAGCACACCCGCCTTTGGCATGTACTTATGATATGTTACTCTCTTTTTTCCTCTAGAAGAGTGGCAGAGTTGCTGGGTCAACCAGTCTCCGTCTGCTACAGAACAGGAGGCTGAGCGTGGCAAGTGGCAATGGCAAGAAGACTTCAAACACGGGTGAATGACTGGATGTAAGAGAGGGGTAATGCGAGAGAAGCTCCAGGAAGACCAGATGAGAGGAAGGCCAGGACAGGGCCTTGATTTCCCATGGAAGCACAACAAAGACTCCTTTTTAAAATAAAATAAGCGATGGCCTTTTTCATGACACCTCTTAGAAGTGTGTGTGTTCACATTGCACGGCAGAGAGGATAAGCCATTCACGCTAAAGCATTTGGCACTTCTGAGCACCCTGCTGAACCTCTCAGCTTTGGAACATTTGCTATGGCTTACTATCAACAGTGGCTTCAGGGGGAGCTGTCTTTCCCATTAAATGAATGAATCCTGATTAAAAATCAGACCAATTACTATGATGTTTTAAAAACAGCTGGTTGGAACTATACATTAAACAAATTAACATACATCCTGTTTTTGCAGGAAATGGCCTGGGATATACGAAATCTGTCAAGAAAATATATTTAGCTACACCACAAACTGATAACTGCTATTCTACAACATAAAGATCAGAACATGTAAAAAGAAAACAATAATCCACAAGTTTAGCTTGAAGGGGGTAATAGGAGCAGATGAATGCTGAATGTTATGTGAAAGCCCTGCACAGCAAGTGTTAATTGCATGATAATTAACCGCAGCATCAGTCAACCAAGAGATGTTAAAGATTAATCATCAACCAATTAAATGCCCATGGTGAGGAGTGTGACATCGCTCTGAGAGGGGGAAAAAAAAAAAAAGATCTTACTCTGATCTAAACCATCAGTATCAAAAGAATAGCACCAGATCATTGGAAAGAGTACATTTTCTTAAATGTTCTCATTTATTTTACGCCTTTTCTGAATCTTCGTTGATGCTCGTACCATCTGGCACAGATATTGAGCATACCTCTAATTAGATACACGTGCAGTGTTATATAAAGAAGGACAGGAAAGGAAAGAAACAGAAAGTTGTCTGTGCTGGGATTTAATGCAAGTTCAAATTTTAAAAAGATTCATTACTCAAATTCCCACACATGGCACAATGCTGGGATATTTTAAGGTATTAATATGCATTTAAAGTAAATGAAAAATTTTTTTGAAAGAAAACATTAATACTTTCTTAAGAAATAAGTATATATCTGAACACAACAGACAAATAACAGTGAAGCAAGACAAAAAACAAACAAACAAAAAAAAAACAGTTTCTGAGGGCAAGGCCTTCATTAAGGTTTGATGTGAGTAGGGTGGGTTTTGGATGGCAGGTACAATTTATGAATAACTAAACAAGGACATGGAGGAGAAGCACAGACTAACGCTCCTCAGGCCCAACACAACTTTATAAACACACTCCGAATTAGCCTCAGTAGACACCACTGACCTTCAAAGAATTGTGTTTTGAAGAGGGAATAAATTTTTGGCTGTTTTTGTGTACATGGTTGCGTAAACAAAGAGTTGTAAACAAAGCTTTATGTGCTGCATGTAGTGTATGAGTGAGCGTGTGGTGTGCTGTACTCACAAAGTCCTTCTCGAGCTTCTCCACCTCCTGTTTGTAGCTTTTCAGACGGCTGTTGTACATGGCTCTGCTCTGGATGGGGATCTCGCGCACCTCCAGGTCCATCTGCTCCAACTATGCACATCAGATTTGATTTCCTTAACTAGTGAATCAACTATCTTGTGTGCCACATTTACAAAAACGAAGGAAACTTCGGAAGCAGAAAAAATGAAAATGCTTTCAAGATGTTAAGGCCCACTGAACCCATGTGTGATGTGAATCAGTTCTGAAAAATAGAACATTTTCTACTGAGGTTATAACAGGATTTTTAAATCTCCTTTAGTCCTTGTGTTTTCTCATTTCTATTGACAAACCTCCCACAGCTACCTGACATGCTAAAACAATATTCTTACCGTTATGCAAAAAGACAAATTTCTTGGAACACATTTCCAGCCAATTCTTCCAAACGATCAAACTTTTATCAATATATTACTTCTGACTGCTAGGGAAAGTCATCAAATGGGTAGAGAATAGATTCTCTTTGCAGATCTAGTAAGTACTGTGGCTCTTCACTGACAACTACGGCATGAGTCCGTGTCACTTCAATGAGTACACACACACACACACACACACACACACACACACACACACACACACACACACATACACATACACATACACAAAAACACACATGCAACCAAAACAGCCCAGTGTATTTACAGCATCCAATCAACAATTACATGTCAGAACTAGGACAAAAGCAATTTACATGCATCAGATGTCCTTATTTTTAGCACCACACATGACACCTTTCTCCGGTAATGGCATGAAATGTGTCATGTGGTGTCAGTTAAATCTGCATTATGAGCATGTGATCACACTGTTAGTGCAGAGAAGCCTTCAGACACATGAAGAGTGTCTAATGTCACCACTGACATTACAGATGTTGTTTATGCAGGAGATTTTTCTCCCTCCCAAAATTCATTATTGAGAAAATGTGGAAAGTGGAAATTACTGATCAAAGACCTACCAACTCTTTGACTTCCTCAAGCTGTTTGTCGACATTTAGAACCAGCTGCGTCTTGTCCTCTGAAAAGGAAGAAGCAGAAAACATATTGATCAGTTGATGGGAGAGCTGCGCTTTATGACAAGAACCCTACTCTCACGAATCAACAGGAAAAAACAAGCCTGCATTTGAAGATGTATTTACTCATTCATGCCATTGAAAGATCTGTATTTGATGTCTGCTATTTCTCCACATGTAAACAGCTTTGTTGGGCTGTGGAGAAGCCTTGTGCTAACTCACACAGGAAGATGTCGCTAGACAAGAGCCAGCCAGTAAAAATCAGGATGTGACTGCTTTGCGAGTCGGGAGACTAATAAAAACTATAAAACTATATTAAACATAACAGGCAAATACAAATTAACATATTTTATACTTAAATATAAAAAAAAAAACAATTACATGTTAACCACATTGAGTGCATGTAGGGATAACAAAAGTGAAAAACGGCTATAAAATTACATTTCAAAAAAGTACAATAATAAATGGAAAGAATAAAATGAGTCCAACACCGCCTTAAGACAAAATGCAGAAAAAAAAATCTATTAACCAGTATAAAAGCAGATAGCTGTCAATACAGTCAAAACAAAAGTACATCCATCTTTTGTTGGACATCTATTCATTTTTCAAACCTTGATACAACCTCAGAGCCCACACAGTAAACAGCCTGGGGCAAGTCTTTGTAAGGTGAGCAGACAAAGGCTGTTCTTTAGAGAAGCAGTGTAGGGCAGGTTGAAATATGCATGTCCCTACTCGATATGTACTGGACACTAGTAACGGCCCGAAAGGTACACCAACTGGCCATCACACCACACGTAGTTAAACTTTTCTTACTAAGGTGTGTCTTTACATCTTCTGTCAATTTTTCATGGCATTTGATTGGCAGACATTGTTGTTCTGGGGTTACTTTTTAAATAAGAAATACTCATTTAAGTTTAATGGAAGGAGCACACATTCTCCTTGAGTTCTTATTTAAAGATTGGGTTTTGTGCTGAAAATAACAAAACCTAAACACAAGAACCTCTATTTGAATGAACGAAGCGAGCCAGCCAAGGACATTTAATCCGTTCACTGTGCTTTATCAGGGTCTGCACATGTGATATTGTGTACTGCAATAATAAAAAAAAGGAGAGTTTTGTTAATGTTGGCTTCAGCTGATCATACAGAGGCCTGCCATCAAACATACGATGGGGAAAGAATTTTATCCGCACATACAAAAAGATAATTTAGTTCACAAACAAAGCTGCTAAAAGGATAAGTGTGGTTATGGGTGATGAGCAAAAACATCAAATGTCTTTGTTCATATTCACAGTGTTTATTTTTAACACATTCAGCAGCTGGTGGGCTCCACTGATGACAAATATCCTATTTTTGCCAAGCTTTAACACAACACACATCACAACACAATGAACTTTCTCTTTTTCCTTAATAAACAAAAGATAAACAAAAAGAAAAAACAATCAAGCCAGCAAGAAGGATACAAACTAGCTATGTTCTCCTAGTACAATATTTAGATATTTTTAGACATTACCCTATGCTTTTTTTAAACTGTTGGTGTATTTGTTTACTCCAATTAACTATCCGACTTCTGTCTGAAATGTACAACGCTACTATAAATTATAAAAATTATTTAAGAAGAGAAAAATTAGGAAACTTAAGTACAATTTAGTGAAATTACAGCAGAAAGTCAGTTATCAAACGGAGTTATATCTTATTAAACAAAAGAATTCAGAATTTTTTGTTATTAAACAAAGGATTCAGGGAAAACACTCAATTGTCTACACATTTCATCTGAACATGTTTCTAAACCAGATCTTACTGTAAAATAAATTAATATAAGGATCAATTATAAATTTCCTACATAGACTTATTAGAAATGAATGTTCACACATGATTGTTACTGTTGACTTTCAGCATTTAATTATGAGTACATGTATTGAGACTGCCATATTAGGTCTTAATATCACAAAAGTTAAGTAGCAGTTTTATATAATAGGATTAATTTGGGTAACAAATACTTTATATTTAAAGCTGCCATTTTTGCAGTTCACTGACGTGCATTCTTCTGACAGCTTCAATAATGCATCCAGGAGAATTCAAGACCACATACTGCGCACTAATTAGAAATGACCTTGACCTACAGGCTTGTGCTTGGCAATTATCACGATTACATCAGTAATTCAATACAAATGTGTTAACATGATTTTCACATTTTTTCCTAACTGAGATTGTACAAGTTGAATATTTACATTTAATTAAAACATCCATAAATGCTACTCAAAAGTAAAAAAAAAAAAAAAAAAAAAAGTTTTTTCATCCTAATAAACACCTCCAACAGCCTGCACAACTTTTAAACTCTACTGTATATGCTTAGAATAAAAGATTATAGTGATTAATATGTTTCAGCTGTTAAACCTAACTGATGTAATGAGTAACTTCTCAGTTCTTAAACAAGCATGTCAGAAGATATATCCCATGTTCATGGAAAAGACGTTACGGTGATTAAAGATGAAACCGATAAGTGGATTAAGAAGTATACTACTCATTATTAAAACCTGGAAGGATAATCCTAAACTATCAACTTCACAGAAAAACGTCATCGCCTGGGAAAATTGCATCTTAAAATAAATAAATTAAATAAAAATCTTAGGAACAGTGCCACAAAAACTCACAAGACTGGGACCAAACAGCTTTGCAACCCTATATATATATATATATATATATATTTTTTTTTTTGTAGTTCACTGTATATGTGTGTGTGTATGTGTGTGTATATTATATATAATTATATATATAATACACAATTTGTAATACATTATTATCTTATTTATTTATCTATTTTTTTGCCAAGAAAACTAGTCTGTGAACAGTGTCTGGCATTAAGAGGTACATTAAATGTGCATAATGTAAACAAAAATATTCAACTTCTAGCA